>OMNZ01027954.1:28514-57132 GCA_900303255.1 Lesueurigobius sanzi | reverse complement strand
TGTGGTGACATTTGATTTTTGACATTCGATCTCTATTGGCAGTTTCCAGTTATACATTTGGTTATAAAAATTGCAACATGTCGCTCTCGGCTACTTGTTTTACTAATTACAATTCACAGGTACAAATGTACAATTATTTAGTTTGTTAGCCTGTTTAAAGAGCTTAAATTTAATATGAAGAGTACATTTGCAAAAACAAATAAGTGCCATTGACAAAAATACACATAAGCTTGTACTTTTCTCTTTGTGTTGCAGTGATGTCACTTGTCATTGATTAAATGTATTCAACTTTACTTTTCCTGGTGTCCCTTTTAGAGCACATTGATAAAATTCTGAAACTATTTAGCAACAAATTCAAAACGGGGATATCTGTTTTTGCAAATGAACTCTTCATATATAAAAGCTTAAACTTCAGACATGCTGTAAGAGTGTCTCTTGTGCTCCCACACACCCACCTGCTGCACCTCTGTCCTCTAATCTTGTTTGTCATAAATAAATGAGCTGCCCCAGTGAGGTGTGTTAGGCACTAATGAATTTATTGCTTGATAAGAAGAGGGGGAGCTCTGGAGAGCCAGCCTCACAAAGTCATAAAGAGTTGGAAAAAAGCAGCAATAAAGCAGTGCTGACTACGTGTGGAGGTGAGACTCTTGTACCTACTGTTTGTACAGTAAAGGGCAATATTCTGATAGTGCACAGGCTATTAATTAATCGTTAATCGTGCTGCGGCTGATTAGCACGTCAGAGGATAGACTCCAGACTGACTGGAGACAATAAATACATATAGTCAATAAAACAGCAAAGCACTATGGGAGAAGGGCCAACGTGTTTATTGAACAAGAAATGATGACCATATATGGACAATAATGTCAGCGTATGGGAGGAAAACAAGCACACATAATAATGGAAAAGTTACGTCAAATTATGTTCATTTATAAGCACTTCATCAAAGCCAGGTTGCTAAGTCACATGTATGTATCATTCAGGTAAGCAAAGAACAAGGCAATCAGTCTCAATCCAGTTATTAATTTTCTATTCATTTGAGATTTATTTACACAAAGAAAAAAACAATTAATTACATATTAAATGGCGCAACAAGGCCAGACTAGTTTTACAACATAAAGTCTTGAGGACTCTGCCTACAGCTGATGCCAGAATCTGCTTGGTGGTTTGATTGAACAGATATGTTTTTTTTTTTTAAATAAGCATTGCACCTGTCAAGTCCCAGGCACCAAATCATTGCATAAATACCTTTTATACTAGAGAGCAGATGATTAAGAGTTTTGACCCTGTAACAAGCCAACATGAAGGCCAGTATTAAACCTATAATGAAAAAAAGCTGACTTTGCACAAGTATCTCGCGCGGGGCCAAGCCGACCACAGCTGATCCCACACCGCTCCTCCACTGTCCCGGGTTATAAGTCTCCACACTGCTGTCTTATGTGGATGAACTCAATTAGAAGAAAGTGAAACCCAAGAAAGATGGCCACACTTAACTCTTCCGCTGCCCATTTATTCCCTAACAGGAAACCGCTTGTCGTCCAGCAAGACGTATAAGACCCGCCATCCCTCTTACTGGATCACCCGGCCATTTCCCCTTATTGTCAAAGACGCATACACACTCTAATGGGTAATAGATACAGGCCTAATCCTTGCGCCGGGTTGAGATGGATAGAGCAGGGAGGATAGCATTGGGAAGACTCGGAAAAGAGAAGTGAGTTATGCAGCTATACTCTGGGGGTTAATTCCTCACTGGGCGTTTTTACACACAAACACACATAAAGGTGATGTCCGGTCGTGCCAAGCCGGTAGCACCCACTAGTTAAAAGGGAATAAGTTTATGGCCAGTGGAGGCCCTCATACATCAAGGAGCAGTTTGTTTAGGCAGCAGCGTGACAGGTTACAGTAACATGGGCAGGGCCAGTGGCTGGTGGCTGCGGTGATAAATGGAGGATCGCAGTGAGGATGCTGTAAGTGTTGGTGCAGCAGAGAGAGGCATCAAAGGAGGTTTTTTTTTCAGAGATTAATGGCAGTTTCACTTTTGGAGCAAAGTGATTTTTTTTTCTCCCAGTAATGATTTTCTCAAAGCTGTAAATTCTTGGGTTTTTCTCATAGTTGCCTGTGTAAATTGGACTGCCTTCTTGCTGTAAATTTTGCATTACTCCATAGTCTATGATAATAATAGATAATTGGACTTCCCTACTCAAATCAAGGGCATCACATTTTGCAGTGTGTCCTCTGTGTCTCGGTGTGTTTTCATCTTCCCCACTCCGGTTTCCTCCATCACCTCCAAACATGCACTTGGCTTAAAACTAGTCTAGTCTTTCAGCTAGATAATCCTGACAAAGATCAGGAGATAGGTCCCAGGGCACTGCACCACAGTCGCTCACTGCTCCTGACAGACTGCCATGAGGCACTGCTGAAGGATGGGTCAAATGCACAGGACACATCCCCCCGTGGTGGCAATAAAGTCTTGAAATATGAATACAGAAATTCCATATTTGCTTCCTCTTCATCTCTACAATATTATCACTATCCCATCATCTCCCCCTGCTGTTGTCCCAGTCTCTGCCCCGCACCGGGTCACTCTGTACCACGGACCTGAGAACAATGGTCCTGTCCGCCTGTGTCGTGGTCGTGTGTCTCTTCATCGGGACAATTACTACATTATCCACCACCACAATGAGGGCAGTCTCATCTGACAAAGCAATGCCATGTGGATGTGCTGGCATGAGGAGCTAATATCCGCCATGACAAAGAAAAACAGTTGAGAAAATAGTCAATGCAGCTGTGTTTTGTTTTGTTGGATTATAAAGTAGTGATTTCAGTTCAAAGTGAAGGCCGTGTCATACAGATTTGGTTCCGTAAAATCTTAAAAACAGCATGATGTTTCACTTTTTCATTGCCAAATTATATGGACACTCGAGTTGACGTATATATGGAGCTTTCGATGAGTCAAAAAGATCATTGCATAAACGCCTAATGTTGAGTGTTATGCCGATCAGTTTTGGTTCTGGATGAAATTCTGGGAAACTTTATTTTATTTTGCTCTCATATGAAATTCTCAGTCATTGGGATTGACACGCCGAGCCCAGAGAATGAATGGAAAAGCATAGGAACAAAATGGTAATAGGCACCAGCAGCAGCCACCCGCCCTTCAGCCTGTCGCCATCTCTTCCCCAGTAACTCACTTTTCTCCTCCTCGCAGAGAGAAAACAATAAGATATAACAATTGGCAAATGGCTGAGGCAGGCAAAGCATTACAAATGAAATGTAATGTTGTTACAGTTTGGAAATAATGAATTATGAGGATAAGCGGGGATCTGTAAAATCGCTGTAGCGCTTGCCGAGGTTTCATTTTTCAACTGTATTGAATTATGGCGAATTGGCCTCAGTCAACTGCAAAATACAGAATGGGGAGCGAGCGGAGGATGATTCAATGTGTGCGCGGATAGATGTGTGTGTGTGTGTGGGCTGGAGCATGTGCCACCCCTGGCTGGTTGTGTATTTGACTGCGTATGAGGGGCAGGGGGACAGGACATTTACATACTATGTGCTTAGTGTGGAGAAAGGGAGAGCGAGATGGAGAGAGAGAGAGAGAGGGGGGGGGACCTGTTGAAGACTGATTCGCACTCAACCCTGACGCACTCGTGATAAATGTGCCTTATCGCCAGTGTCAGGGTAACAACTCTGCAGCAGGCCTGTGGAGGGACCGAACACAGCACTGGGGGGTAACCAGTGAAGGGCCACAGGAGGAAGAAATGTATTCTGTTTCGATTTATGAAGATGTTTAATATTCAGCATAGTCTCTGTCAGATGTTTAAGAATAAGCAGAAGACTCTATCATCGAGATGGGTAACGCATACAGTACATAAGTCAATTGGATAAACAAACGTTCCTAAGATCTAATGTACACTTGTGCTCATAACTTTACATACCCTTTTAATCTTTTGGCCATTTTTCACAGAATATGAATGATAACACAGAAAGCTTTTTTCCCACTCATGTTTAATGGTTTTGCAAAGCCATTTATTGCCAAAGACTTGAGTTTACTCTTTTGAAATCATAATGAAACCGAAACTATTCTACTCAAAATACTACTCAAATGTCCCTGATCTAACGTTTACATGACCTTCAACAACTGCCAGGAAAATGGTTCAGGAGCAATGAAAACTCACTTCAGCTGAAATACAGGACTCTCTGACAAAAATGGTGTTTGTTTAAAGCTGCACAATATGTCAACTTATGATCAGGGACATTTGGCTACTTTCTGCCAGGGTATGTACACTTTTGAGCACAACTCTATTTCAACTGTATCAAGTATATCTAGATGATGTCACCGGATAGCAAAAGAGAGTGTGTTGAGTGTTTTGTTAAGAATAAAAATGATGATGATGCATTGAGAATGGCGTTGGTTGTTTTCAGTCGTCGAAGAGCAGCTTACCGACCCACAATTTGAAAATACAAGCTCATTCACCAAACATTTGTGTCCTTATGATGAACCAACTTGGGGTGTCTCAGCATCCCCTCTGATCCGTCCGATTTAGCCGATGTTAAAAATGTGAAATAAAAAAGAGAAGGCTTGGAGGGTGGGCGATGGCGTGGAATGGGATAGCTGGAGTTATCTGCGGGTCTTGTAAGGGAAGAATACGCATCAAGCTGCCAATCATCCGTACGGAAAATTGCTGTGAGATTTGAGTCCCCAGACGGTGTGTGCACGTCGCCAATGTGTATGTGTGTGTGTGCCTCCGCTGCTATTACTGCCCCTTCATCCCAACACCGAGCAACCTCTCCATTCTCACAAAAAGCCCCCAAACATACACACGCAAACAGCTATCTCTTCTGTCTGTCACCAAAACCTATACTCAAGTCGTTTGAAACACTGTTGTCATCTGTGGCACTGGCTATTAGGACACGGAGAGAAACAGAAATAGAGGGATGAGTGAAAAAATGGGGGGAGAAAAAGGCAAGAAAGGAGAGGTTAATGTGTGAGGAGAAACCATTTCAGTGGCTTTAATTTTGTATTGATCTGAGCAGCAGGCCTGTTCCTTTAACCCAGCGCAGGTTTATGTGTGTGCCGGGACTGCCAAGCCCCTGCAGGCTGTCTCCTCTAGAATCTCAGAATACCTATGAGTAAACAAGTGTGCCATTTTGGATGTGGTTTAAGTTTTAAAAATGCTAAATTACATTGTGAAAACAGAAAATGTCAATACACCAACACTCATCTTTCTAGTCTAGCTTTAAAGCTTATTCAAAATCCACAAATATTAACTTACTCTAGCAATATATGAGACTTTTGAAATAAGAAAGCCTCTCGATATCAAGCTATAGTTTGTGTTATATTTATAAAGTAGCCAAATGAAAAGTGTGTGTTTCGGACATACAGGTTTACTTAGATTACTTAGTTAAACATACATTTGTGTAAAGTTGTATTTAGTGATTTCAGAGGTAAATGATATAAAAACGACTTCAGATATGAAACAAATCAACTTTTAATGAGGGCCCTCATTGGTAAACTGTGGTGAAACACCCCCCTCTATTGGCCAGTGTGAGATCACCATGCAGCGGAGCGCCAGGGGGACGGACAAACAGAAGAGGGGGTTGATACAGGCCCTGTCCCGAGCTGAGATAGAGGATTGATAAGGATCACAATGATGTCCAATTGCAAATGTATGATGCTATCACACATACAGTGGGGTAGCCCCAGGTGTGAGCAGCCCAATAGCACACTCCAGGAGATAGACATCTGCAGGCACCTATCAAGTGTTTTGCACCGAGGCACATGTTTTAGCAGCAGTGGTTTCCAGTGTCCAGGGAATACCAGCCCCAGATATAGATGTTCTCTGGTGCTATGAGCAATATTTATTTACTGTTGTTGTGGTGGAAAGTGAAGACACTGTTCCTCTTATTATTCTTTGGACACATAAATTATACTCAATAAACGAATATTCTTGGGATTGTAAAAGCCTCTTGTATTTTGAGGCCAGGGGAGCAGTCTAATTCCAGGAAGTTTACCCACAGAACCTACCGTCATTATGACACACCACCCAATGAAAAGCCACTACAGAGCGTTCAAGGCGTAGTCCTTACCAAAGTTTTCACTAACAGATTGCAATCATCCTTTAAAAGTGTCTTATTATAGAATCCTCAGTCCTATAACTCCTTAAACTCACTCAATGGACCAAAATACCCCAACTTTCCTATACTCATCTAACTTATATAATGGTCGTCCAAGGCTTTTGCCAGGAGCGATTATCCTGTCATTCTCCAAAGTTTGCCCAGCGCGCATGTGTTTGATTTCTATTCCGGTGACACTTCGGCCGAGAGGGGTAATGCGGCAGACAGCTCGACAGACAGTTAGATAGATGGAAGGACGGGCCAGGCTGCTCCTCTTGTATGAAGGATTATCCCCGATCCTGTGTTTGTGACAAGAGCTGATAAGGGGCTGAGAGGAGAGGCAGAGAGACCACTGACACACACATACACACACACACACACACACACTTATGCACAATAATCCACAGTAGGAGAGATATCAATCCATCACTTAGAGCCCGGATTCGGCGAGAGGAAATAGGCTCTTCTCAATAGCTGACAACACACACATCTCCAACGGCATCAACGTTTTACAAAAGGCTCTCGAGGTTTTCGGACTTGGGCACATTAGAATGACCGTTCAATTTCTGCTATTTGTCCGATTTACATTTGTCTATTGTTGTCACCGGAGATTAATTTTAAGATGTGTTCTTCCTATTGTTAGCGTATAAATCTGTTGTGCGGGAGAGGCACTTTTGTGAGAGAGAGAGTTGAGTTTACGGTTGGCCATCTCTGGATATCCATTGGCACCTACAACTGTTATGATCTGTAAGTACGTGGCAAGACAAGACGAGTATTATCCATGTAGATGAAGGACAGAAGCAGCCAGTGAGAGGAGGCAGACCATTTGGCGCAGGCTGCGGTGCTAGACTTGATGAATGAGACAAACTGCGGGCTCTTTCCTCTTGTAACTTTAAAATCATTAAGCCTTTTACATGGCCATGCAGATTTTTATTGCCGCCTCACACAATCTGCGCCGCTCACGTCTCTCGCCAATAGCACCGGGGCGAGGGAGGACGCCGGGAATGTCAGATTTTTTACTCACTGCCCGTAGCGAGATCAGACCAAATTAGGTAGAGTCTGATGGAATAGAAAAGGTGTGTCCGTGCATGTGTTTACTTGTGTACAATTGTAGTAAAATCCATTTGGCCCCCTTGTAGTAGAAAAAGAGACAACAGTGTGCGTCTTGTTATGTTGTGTGAAAAGTCAAGGATAGAATCAATCAAATGTATCCGCTGTATGGGTGATTCTGGATATGCTCTGAATATTACCAATGGCACATCCAGCCATGCGTCCCGCGATTTCACTGCCTCCTCGGCTGTTAGGATTCAATTAGCCTAGAGCAGGCAGCCACGGCAGCCTCATTAAAGCTAATTAGTTAAAACATCAGCCAATCTGCGTTAATTGGCTTTGGTAATTAATTCAGCTGCTAGACCATATGAAAGCGTCAGGGGGAGGGACACGCATCCACGCAGGAACAATGTAAGTTTTTGACGTAGGGGTAATGTGCGCATCAGCTAAAGAAGGGGAGTAACTACAGTTGATTTTTTTACTCGAGTAATGACGCTGTGTTTAGGTTCTGTCTGACTTCATCCTTCTGTAGTTGGTCGAATTGTAAGTATTTTTCGACTGATGCAGCTTCAGGGCCCAACTTCAACCTCTAAAGGCAGATCATTTAATCTAGCATAAAAAATACATTTTGAAGTTTGACCCAGTTTCTGCCATTAAAATAAATAAGCAATGGACACAATATTTGATTTCTCAACAGTTGTTTGGCATTGATCGCTACCCACTACAAACTGTCTTTTGTGTCTTTGAGCCCCGACACACAGTGGCACTGGCATAAGAGTATGTTTCTCATGGTGCTCCTTACCTACAAGGGCCATATGCCCCAACCACAAGGTGAAAAGATAGATATACAGTTGAGTTCAAAAGCTGACATTCTGCCAGGGTATGTAAAACATCGTAGATTATGAATGATAACACAAAACCTTTATTTCACACATGGTTAGTGGTTACGTCGTGCAGCCATTTATTGCGAACATACATTCTCGTCAGAGTAATTCTGTATTTCACCTGAAGTGAGTTTTACTTTACTCCTGAACAATTTTCCTGGCAGTTGTTGAAGGTCATATGCAGTTGTTGAAGGTAAACGTTAGATCAGGGACCTTTGAGTAGTTTCTGTTTCATTATGATTTCAAAAGAGTAAACTCAGTTCTTTGATAATAAATGGCTTCACACAACCACTAACCATGAGTGTTATCATTGTATGAAAAATGGCCAAACGATTAAAAAGGTATGTAAACTTTTGAGCACAACTGTATGTCTAAAATACAATTAATGTGTCCGCATTTTATGCCTCATGCTTCTCTCAAAAATGTCTAACTTCTAGACTGATCTCTAGTTTGATACGGACAATGGCATTTTTCCATTGGGTTATTCAAATTTATTTGGAATAGGACCATGGACGTAAACATTATCTCTGCTTGCTGTAGTCAGAACAATACCTCTCAGCTTCCAGCAAAGTTACAAGGTCTGAGAACAACAGAGCCCACCTTCAAAGAGTCATGTCTTTTGAGGTAGAATTTTCTTCTGTTTACTGAGTGAAATGTGTCATGTATGTCTTTAAGCAGCTATACACACGGCCATCTCAACAATTTACATTTGCTGCTAAATGATTTATTTCTTATTTCTTATCTTAAAGCTGTGATGTGTTGTAAAGAATGAAAATTTGAACACACAAATGTTAGATTTAGAGAATTAACTGCTCATAAATCAGGCTGGTTTTGAGGACGGCGTGATGAATGCGCATGCGATGGGACGTGTGTGTGTGTCAGCACTTGTAATGACAGGCCCTTCCTCCTGGGACCGTCCGGCAGCAGTGGGATGCTGCTGAGGTTATCTCTGACTACTGACAGCTGTTTATTCAATCAATCACCTTGTCAGTGTGTGTCAAGAGTTTGTGAGCGTGTGCAGGGGAGAGGAGAAGAGAAAGGAAGTAAATGAATGGGGCATTAACCAGGCACTGACCCGGAGAGCACCGGCGCAGCCTTATGCTACAGGCCAAAGCATCAATATGCATCCACTGGCTCTGATGTCCTGGTGGGGGGCCGCTTTGGACATGATCAAACTATCATGATAAATGTATTTAGATATTTCAACTGATGCTACTGAAAGCCCTGAAAGCACCCTCCCATCCCGGTTATCCCATATTGCACAGGTCCCTTAGCGCTATACATCCCACCCATGTTAAACTCAATCTGATTTTCCATTCTGCAGCACTCCACATCCCGGGACTCTCCCACAAACACCCCCGCACTATTGCACCAGCATCCACCTTTCCCCTCTCCATCCCTCGCTTATCCCATACCCTTCCATACCCCTGCCCCATGCGTTCTCTCTCTCTCTATCTCTCTCTCCTCTCCCCTCTGTCGACATTTCATTTGCTTTTCTAAAAGTGACAACAAACCCAAGGGAGCGCCCCCGGAGAGCGGGAGGGCGATCCCGGTGATGAGTTTAGAGCGGGGCGTGGAGGAGTGCTATTTAAAAGCGCAATGCATCACTGTCAGGTAGGGGGCAGCGCGCGCAGACGTGCACACAAATGCAAAAGTCGACCCCAGTTCCATTTCATCAGATGTCCCGCCGAATAAGCGCGGCCTCATCTATTCTGCGCACAAGTTGTGATCAGCTTTGTGTCTGGCTCGCTTAAATCACCGCTCACTTAAGAGAAAACATATCTCCTTCCGCAGAATTTCATTTGAGATAATGTGCCGCCTGTTTTTTTGGGGCTCATATTTGCCATTATGGAGATGATGGTCTCGCTGCCTTACCTTGCGCCGGGCGAGGACAACAAAAGGGGGTTCGCCGAAAATGAAAGCTGACACTGGGTTTATTTGATTGCGGGACGGGAGACAGTGTCATTGTAAAGGGTACAGAAAGGAGGAGGTACACCACATATCTGCACTGTAAAAAGCGGAATGCAGTTGCAAGTAGGGCTGTCTTGATCTCCGTGACAAAATGTGGGTTTTTTTGCATTTGGGAGAGGAGGGTTCAGGCTTTAAAATGAGCCCAGCCATGCTCTTCTAGCCCTGTGGTGGGCAGTGAAAAGTCGCGTTGAAAATTCGTGTCCTGAAGGCTAAGTTAGCATTTTACGAAACTGCTGACTCTGCACTTTACACAATCGCCCAGGGATTCCAAACGGAACCAGGTAAAAAAAATATTTTTTTTTTGCCTCTGTTTAGATAGTACATGGAGGGGAAATGTATGGAGTTACATTTGTGCAAAATTGAATCTATGGGGTAACAGGTGCAAAAAATATATGTTTTTTGTTTCCTAAAAGATGCAAAAATATGGAGAAAAGAAAGATCAGATTTATAGCCTTTTATGTTTATAGAAACATATTTTTGTGGAATAATAATCCAAAAAATAGTTCTATCCAAGTAAAATTGTTGCTGCGTGATATCCTTGATTGAAGATCAAAGTGAATCGAGAATCGTGAATCGAGAATCGAATCAAGCTCTTTTGAATCTAATCAAATTTGGGAAATTCAAATCGATACCTAGCCCTAGTTGCATGGCTGGATTCATGGAGAGGGCATCTAGCTTAAAACTTTCATAAAATCAAACAATAGGGTAATTATAAAGTGATAATTAACAAAACATTTTTTGTTTTGCACGTTAATCCTGAATTTCTCTTGCTGCCTGATAAACCAACTCAATTTATTCATTTTCTCATTACTTAAAATGTGTCGTCATACTTGTTTATTTTAAGTCTCACTTTGTCCGATTGTAATCAAATAGATTTTTTTTTTTTACAGTGTATAAACCAGAAGATGGCAAAATACAAAAGAAGCTTGGAACAGGGGGGGAGGCAGAAGTGGCCCTCTCTCCCTTTAGCCGCGAATCAAATCAAATTCCCCTTATCGCACATTATTTGAAGAGGTTATCGGGTGCGGTAATGCGGTTACACGGCGGGACCGCGGCTGAGAGATTTCCTTGTTTACCGATGTTGGCGGGGTGTTAGCGCTAACTGGCCCCGGCAAGCACTGAAGGCAGGAGGAGGAAGAGAAGAAAAAAAAAACCAAACAACAGCATAAACACTTGATGCATGTCAGAAAACTCATTTGAGGCAACAAGCGCCGGGCCAATGTGGTTGTTTGTGCACAAGAGACCGTGGCTCAAGGACACCAAAACCGGCTGGACATGTGCACACTTAGCAATTCCATTTGGGGGAGACGGCAACATGCTGCGTTTGTGCCATCTCGTAAAATCCGGCTCTCTTATAGTTGTGTTTAAAGGCAGTTTACATGCTCCAAGCTCATTAGCTGATTGTGTGTATAATTTACAAGATCGTTCGGATTATTGCTGCAAATTTTAAAGGTTGGAGCAATTTTTTGGGGACTGTTTGTCATATATTTTTTTACAGTCTTTCAAGTCGTGATGGTCTTTTGATGAAAATGTTTTGGAGGGGCTTGACTTTTCATCAATTTGCTATCCTTTTTCTACAAGGTTACTGCTAGAGTAATTGTAGAACAGTACAACCGGACTAGGATTGTTCTCAATGATTCAGTTTGTGGAAAATATACTCCGTGCCTTCCACATGTCTTCCACTTCTGACCACCGTGCCCATCAAACAAAAGTATATATTTTACATCTAAGAAGAAGTCCTTTCGACCTGGGTTTTTTTTTTTGTTTCAGTCTAGTTCAGCCTTAACGGGAGAGATAAAAGTGACAGGATGACACGGGGTACTGGTCATTAAATGGGATTTGGACCCTTCCTCTTAGCCCATTGAGCCACGAGGACGCCCCAAATGGTTTTTTATCTGCGCTCCCATTGAGGGCCAGTATCGAGCTGACAATCCCTGTCCTCTCCGGAGGTGGCCTTTCTACCTCCGCTCATTGTAGTGTGTGACTCTGAGCTGCTGCTATCTACCATCTATCGATTCCCACTTCATCTGGACCAAAGCAACTCACAGGCAAAAGAGACCCAGTGATGAAGGTGCGCCGGCAGCCAGGGGCGAACGGAGAGACTTTTCAAGTGCCTTTCAAGATGCAATTCTATTTCTATCTGTATAAAAAAAATATATTATTAATAACATTCAAATTGTTTTCCTCTAGACCCGTGTTTGTCGAACCTTTCACACCTGGCACCAGTTCATAAAATATTTGACCTTCCAAGTATGAATAGGCCTAGATCAAGATAAATTAGGATTAACTTGGATCCATATTAGAGAGAATGGATTAAATCTTATCTGTATTTGATGCAAACCATGTCTAAATGCCTTTAAATGCATGACTAAAACATCAATGAAGTTGTCTCTAAACAAAACAAAGTGTTAAATTGCTAGTGATCCTCCTGAGTACCACCTGAAGAAGCCCATGCACCACCAATGATACATGCGCCACAGTTTGAGAACCACGGAGACACAACGCTCTCCATTTAGCTACTGTAGTATTCTACTTGTCACACAAATAATTGAACTAATTCGCGCTCACTGTTCATGTGCATCTCATGAATTGCACGGGTGGATACGACATTGCATCACTTCATGACATTTCCAATCCAACTCAACAGTTCTTAAAATGTAATGCAAAATCTTACAAAAGAGGAATGTGAGTGGTCTGTGAATTCAGAAAAGGTCCATCAGTCGTGGGATTCAAAGGTCAATTCATATTTTGTGGCATGTGTTTTGTGGCATGGACGGAAAAATACATCGCCATTTTGGGATACATAGCAATTATTCAAGACCAACAAGATGACACTATCAAGGAGACAATTTCCAGGGGTAGGCTGAGGAAGCGCGTGTGTAATAAAAGTAAGACAAATGAAAAAATTGTGAGAATCGGAGGCGAGTTGGAGAAAGAGAGATGAGACGATCCATCTTGGCACATTAGGACGAATCAAGCGCACCCTCCATCACATCTGTCAGGGATGCTCTCCGCACCTCTTCCTCTCACCACTCCTCCTCTGTCCCTGCGTCCATCCATCCATCCCAGCTCCCTCTGTATCTCACTGAGGAATCTCCGCACTAAAAAGTCCTGTCAGGCCTATTTCCTTGTTATTGTCCGGCCCCCTGTACCCCTGTGCGAGCCCCCGCAGTCAGATTAAACGTGATGTGATGCGGGATGCCCCTGTAGTTGTATGTGTGTGTGTGTGTGTGTGTGTCTGTGTGTGTGTGTGTGAGCGTGTTAGCCCAACATTAATCATCTTTAAGGCGCTGACAAGCCCGGTGTGCGACATCACATCAACACCCCCCTTACCTCCCCCTCCTTCCTCTCACCATCCCGACATTTTTTTTTTTTTTTCTATTCGGGATTTATCTGTCCGTGTGCCGCTCGCGATCACTCACTTTCCCTCGGGGAGCGTTTGACAGAGAGGCAAAAATAGAGGCTGGAAAAGAAAGGGGACACAAGGAGAAGGCTTGGAGGAGAAGGACAGGACAGCAACAAGTTAACAGGAGAAATAGGGTGAAAGTGTGGCCAAACAGTGAGAAGAATGGGTTTCAAATACATTACTTTGATAGCAGCTCAAAAGCTCTAAATAAAATTGCCCAATAATTTAAAAATTACGGCAAATTAACTTATTTTTTCGATCTTTCAATAGCCGTTTTATAACATTGTACCCTCAGTGTTTTCTAGGCCTGGGTATTGCCAACAACTTCATGATACGATACATATCCCGATACGGGGTCCACGGTACAATACATATCCCGATACAGGGTCCACGATATGATACGTACCCGATACAGGGTCCATAATAGAATACATATTCCAAAGAAAATTAAGAAAAATGATCTCATAGGTACTATAAATAGTAGTTTTTATCATGCTAAATATGTTCAGCAACTGAAACCTGCAATTGCAATAGTTAGTGAGCGTGTTGTGAATAAACCATGGGGTAAAACAAGTAGACTTAATTCATTTTCTTTTATAATTTGCGTATCATGATACAGGTGCCTCGATTCGATATTCGAGTATTGTCAAGTGCTTCGTAACGATATATTACGATATTGTCCTAGTGTGTTCATCACAGCGCCATGGAGTTTCTTGCACGTGGTTTGCAGAAATTGAAAGCCGATTTTCTCTATCGTTCCAACTGGCCCCCATGTCTCTGTCATCACTAAATATTCAGACATCTGTTCAAATGATTATGATGAATTGTGACTTGAGGGCGGTTCAAGTCTTTGAGGCAACATTGTTTTTTGTCAAAGTAGTTGTCTGCCAGTGAAGGTCAATGAAGCTGCATCCAAAGCCTGGATAAATGTAGATACAGTTGCAGCAGGAAGAGCCTCTGATATGAATATATATGTGGGAGGTATATTGAAATCGTCATAAATTGTCAAGATGTATGTTTTTTTCTAAATAGACAATTCTAGTTTTTTTTGTGTGTGTGTTTTTGTATTGTGGCTGGTAAGGTTTTCTGCATGGCTCAAATTATCTTGTCAAAGCAACGAATTGGCTGTTGAGAGAAGGTGAAATGAGGAGACAGAGCGACAATAGAAAAAGAGCACGAAGAACAGGTGGGAGAAAAATATCAGGACAGAGGAGATGAGGAGCGAAACAAACAGAGATTGGGGTTAAAATTAGAAATTGGACGGGACCTATAGAAGAGGCAGACGCACGGATAGATAGTAATCGATCACCTATTTCTTCAAAGTCATTTACGATGGCCGGTGGCGTGCGGCGGTGTTGGGGGGGGTGAATGAGGCGATGGTATGCGTGCTCATGCTTCAGGGAAACACAGGGGCCGAGTGTTTGGATTCTCTCTTTGATTACAGAACAATATGAGGAGAGTGGACCCAATAGGTGATATCTATCGGACACAGGTCAGACTTTAAATTAGCTGATTGTGGTTTGTTAAAATGACTTCAGAAACAGTTCAAAACATTATGAATTGTTTATGTAAATTGTTGTTCAATATTTTTTTCATGGCCAATCCTTTATTTGTGAAAGCGTTTGCAACCCCATATACAGTGATAGGGTGTCCCCGTCACCTGGCCCTTTTGTTATTACGGTGACAAGCAGTCTAAACGGGATATCCTGAGCATTGTCTCCAGACTATAAAAAGCCTATTTGATTTGGCTAAATGCAGGAAATGTCCTCTAGCAATAAGGCCGCGTAGCTTGTATTTTTAGCCAAACGAGACACAATAAGAAGTAAACTTGTCACGTTGGATATATAGTGCCTCACGAGGGTTTGCGCCGAACACCGGGGACGCACACACACACACACACACACACAGGTGGGTCTCACGCTGCGCCCCTCTGATCAAGGACAATGAAGTGCTGGCCCACTCCATAGCGCATTATCTCATCCAGCAGACACTTGTGAAGTTCCCCTCTCGGCGCTGACCTGGGAAACATTACACAACAATAGAGACACGTGTTGCACCACTAAACTATGTCATGCACTAAATATACAGGAGATGCCGTATCAACATATTATGTGGACCGGAGGCTGTTTATCCGGATGACTAATATGTTTTTGTTGTGTCTTGGTCTTGTTGTTGCAGGTAAAAAGAAGATGATCCTGTATGACAGCCAGGCTCCGGTGTGTCCGATCTGTCAGGTGCTGCTGAGGCCCGGGGAGCTGCAGGAGCATATGGAGACCGAGATGGAGAGGCTAGCAGCGATCTGTCTCAGGTAACAAAATAATTACAATAATAAAAAACACACTAGGAAATTACATTCTGCCTGTTTGGGGTGGTAAATGGCTAAAACGTATCCCTGCAACTATAGGCCTAGTTGCACTTCTCATCTTAAGTTCTTTTTCCATCACGGGAATCAGGGGAGTCCAAAGTTGTTGACAAAATATGATCACTAACAATGGAAAGACATGTCGATTTACTCAAGATTTAAACCCCAACAGGTGCCCAATTCGGGTCCTATAGGGTTTAAGAGGTTAAACACCCAACTTTCATGCTAGGATAAAGGAACATTGGGGCTTGTTAGCATCATTGTACTGTAGATTAATGTCATTAAGGTGGAACCATAAGTTGTTGCATTAAGTGTTGTACTGGCAAACATACTATCCTTGGGTCTCAAGTGATAAAACAAGTCCCAAGACAATTTGCAGTTCAACAAGACCAACAAATGGCATCCAAAAGAGGAAAACGTCATGGCGATCTTCTTAAAGTTACTTAATAGCGGTGCTCGAGGATCTGAGCACTTCCATCTTTCCAACCTTGTCTATTTTTGTATTGTTATGTCTATTTTATGGACCATGAGTGCATCATACATTATACCCGAACCACACAAGGCCATCTTAAGTGATCTGAACACAACATGATCTGAAATACAAGCAAATCCTTTACATTAGTGCCCCAGAAAGATAGCGACACAGGCCACAGGCTAAGCTTTAATTCACTGTGTGTCACTTCACTGTCTTACATTCTTCTCGCGGCCTGAGATTTTTGGCGCCATAAATCTGCATAAAAGGCAGAGGCATGCCGTCGACGTCATGCTAAATGTTTCCTACAGGGATTAGGATTGTGACTTCTGACCCCCGGTTCAGCGCCGCTCCCTTCCTCTCCTCACGCCAGCGGCACGGGCAGTTTTACGACGGATAAATCAACCGGGAGCCCTTTTAACGATGGGACACAACCATTAGGATCCATATTTCACCTTGACCACACGCCTGGCTGTGTGTGTGTGTTTGTGTACTGTCCCGTATAAGACGAGAGTGGAAGTGTTTATGTTTGACCCAGTGCCCGGGCTTTATGATAGTGGCCATTAACCCGGGGGAACAGGGCAGCAGACAGCGTCACCCCGCGTCGAGATCACAACTCATTTTCTCTCATTTACACACGGGACCTGCATCCTCCTCTGTGTACGGCTGTGGCCATCGGTTTCCTGTGCACTGGTGCCTCATTTGTCTCATATTCGTGATATTGTGTTTTGCTGAAACTGTAGCAATCTCACTGCATTGGCATTGCTACAGTGGGATAAGGAAGTATTCATATGTTACTATGCAGGACTTCCACAGGGCAAAAGACATTAAATGAATTGTACCGAAGTTAAGGTCATGAAAAAGCATTAAATTGGATTAGAACTGGCCTTACATCTTAATTTCTCACACAAATATGACATTGCTGGACTATTTTTACTGCAAAAGTTGTTGTTCCAAAACGCATTCAGCTGCATTTGTGGCTGAACTAGCAACACTATTTATGCCTGTTGTGTCCAATTTGCTTTTGAAAATCAAAATTTCCTCTCATTCGGACATTGATGGAACGATTGCAAATCTTAGGATATGAAATATATTGCAAAAAATGATTAAAAAAAGTTACATTTGCTTGAATTCAGAATGTTTGACCCTATTTTGAGTAATTTTGACTTAGAGTAAAATTATCCGCCAATGGACCAAGTATCTTTGCACTTAAAATTAGATAATAAATCTAAATTGACTTGAAATGATATGCTTTTTCTTAGTAGGTGCACAAAGACTTGTTCCATTGGCAGATCATTATACTTGGCGAGTCAAAATTACATAAAATAGGCTCAAATATTTTTAATTCAAGCAAATTTAACTCATCAAGATATTACTTTTTGCAGTGTATGCACAGATTTCTAGCTTTTATGGTACTAAAAATGCAGTATTTGGGCTTTAAAATGCCATTAAAAGTATTAAATTTGATTCCATGTTACCAGTATAAACCTCGCAATGAATTTGAGATCTGATACTGAAAATGGTCATTATTATTTTTTATTAATGACCGATCTACACCAATCTACACTGAAAAAGAAGCTGTGCCCTTTTGTGTTATGGCCAATAAATGGCATTTTGCCACAAACCTAAACTTAACTCAACCTAAACACAATCGTGAAGCTGTTTAGATATCTATTTTTCATGCTTTATTGTAAAGTGTTGAACTGACATAATCACAGTTTGATTATTATTATTAACCAAACGACTCAACAGAAAGTAATTAAACATATTTCTTAAAATGTACAAGTATTAGTTTTAGTATACATTCCCCAAGTGGCAGACTAAAGGTATGCTAAATAAAAGATGGGGTCATGCTATCCCTGAATAATACAGCAAGGTGTTTGTAAGCCTCAATAATTAATAAAGGTCAGACGTCTGCCCTTGGCTCCAGACTTTGAGGGACTTTGAAACTCCAAACCCACAAATGCACATGTGGGTTTTTCGAGAAAGAGCGTCATCCCCAAAGAACCATGGTTGCCCATAGACTTATCCGCGTAGAAAAGGGACACGATTGAAAGGATTTTGAGAAATTCTTCTGCTGCTCAAAGCCGTGTGTGCGTAATGTCCCTATCACACCCACCGCATGTGTCTCCTCCCCTCGCTCTGCTCTGCATGGGAGCCACCGTCATTGAAAGTGACAGTGAGAATTCGGTCCAATTTGTACTAAATCTGGCTTTAATGACGACCAACGCAGGCCGAATAAAAGAGGCGCGGGTATGGAAACGAAGACGTGCATCGGCGTTCGACTACCCTCTCCGGCTATGGGCTAAAAATACCTGCTCCCCTACGCCGCGCAGCCCTATCTCCTCTCTCCTGTTCTGTTGTCAGCGGCCGTCACTGTGTGGATTTGATTACCGCCAGCTTGTTCATGGGCCGTGGCTTCTGCTGCATGGACATGGAAATCACACACACTGTTGAGCAAATGGAAATCTATCGGGCTCCGTGTACCTCAGGATGCTGGGAGGCCAAAGCCATCTGCATAGCTCAACAGCCACTATCACAGCGTAAGGGGTGGAATAGAAATTACACTTGGATTACATCCCCCAGCATGTTTAAAAGTACTTGTTCAGTGTGTCTTCTATGGAGATGCAAATGATAAACATGGAAAAACCTCTCATAAAGTAATGTGAAATGATCATCACAAAACAAGTACTTGTATAAAATGGTGCTGTTTTAGCTGTTGTATGGACACTCTATTGTTCCCCAATCTCCATTGTTCTGGTGTTACCTTTTTGCCACACACAATATAAGGCCTACTGTACATTTGCTCCTCTGGTTAAACTTCATGTCTCGCTGTCTGTCCCTGGTCTCCACCTTTTGTAGCATCTCCTCACCTGCTGTTCGCTCAGCCGCCTCATTAACCCAACACATTTTAAACTGTCCCTTTCCCTTCCACCTTCCTGTGTGTTTGTCTCACTTTGCTCTCTCCTTCCTTTGACATGGCAGGCGGCTGGAATACCCTGCCTCATAACCCGCGCCATCAAAAATTCATAGAAACCGACAAGACGGAGACGCATTTCCTTTTATCCTACTTTCTTTATGTCGACCGGTCTTCATTCCTTACTACAGTTTTCCCCGCACCTTTTTTTTTTTTTTCGTAAACTGCTTTCATCTCTCTATCAGCGTCTTCTGTCATTGTGGCAATTTTCTCCCAGCGTGGCAGGCATGCAACCTCTCCGTCTCCCCCCCCCGTTCTCTTGTCGCTGCCTGGCGGTGTCAACAAGCCGGTGTAGGGGTGGCTGTTATTGTTGATGCCTCGGCTCGGGCGGCAGGTAATGAATAAAAGAGGATGGGAGAGATAGGGGAGCACTGGCACATTCCCCTGCATTACACGGCAGCTTGACTGTGTCACCCGTGTTTATTCTCTTTGTTGGTGCGAGGTGAGGCCTGTTTTTAGACACACATGCACAAAGGCATTTGTGCTATTTATGCTCAAATCAAAAAGGGAAGCGCGCTGACAAATTGGATTGCAGATAATGGATTTATATTCTGTTCTCATGGTAGAGCACAACAAATATACTGTATCTTTTCTTTGTCGCCACAGCCAATTTATTTGCTTGCGAGTGTGCAGTGATTTCAATGGTGATTAGGTTTCTTCCTTTATAATTGCGCAAAGGTTACAGTGCTAAAATTCTGGTAGGCGTTATTAGACAGATAGTTTATTCAATGTGAAAGGTGAAGAGTGGGGAGAGACCTTCACCAAAGCATTGGAATTCGGAGACAAACTCTAAAAAGGCATGGAGGCTAGAAAGATTCCTAGCATGTTTTATAGCCTCAACCACTAGGCTATCTCACAACAACAGTACGGTGTTTGTCCAATACCTTGCAAAAAGTGAAGGCAGCCTTTCTGTGTGATTTAAACATGAAAGGTGCATGTGTAATTGTAGCACCATCATCCGCAGCTCTGATCGAACCTAGTCCTGCTCCCGTGATCCTCCTTACACCTAACTCTGTCTTTTTATTCTCCGCTAAGTGACATAAATAGGGTCTCTTATTCCTATGATACATCCGTTCAGCCATTGAAAAAAGGAAATCCCTTCTCTGCCAAGCATGCTGTCAGATTAGGGCCCCCTTGCGCAATTCACTCGGTGGCCCTGTCCCTCTCCTCTCTCTGCTTTGCTGCCCTGACTGTGTATGTCCTGTGTGTGCAGAGTGCTAACAGGCTGTCAGAGGAGAGATGACAACCGTGTCCTGCTTTGTCAATGCCACACTGTCACAACACTGGGAACAGCTCACTGAAATGTTTCTCTGTGTTTGAGTCAGGCGCTGGATCTGATATGAAGACACAGTCGAGTGCGATGTGTGTTAATTGTTGTGTTGCCCGATGACCAAAAGGTTGAAGGGTCATTCATTGCCAAAGAGCGCGTTCTTCTTATACAGTACATTTCATTTCTATTTGCACTGCATGTATAACTCACATTCTCACAATTGTTTTTGTTTTTCTCCATTGCAGTAAGAACCCTTCTCCTAAGGATGGCATTATGACTCCTGGAACGCCCAAGGTACGGTTTCTCTTTCTTACTTGATTGTACAAAATAGTAGTGATCAAACCAGCTCGCAGAGTTTCTGCAGTCTCCCCTGACTGCACTAAGGGTGTGACAGCTTGTTGGTGTATAGGCTCTGTCTAATATTTCATAGACCAGTCTTCTGTGTCCAATGCCAACAGGCCAAGAGTCACTGTGTGGGCCAATTAGAGAAGTGCAGACAGACAAAATAGACACACTATTGAATGCACCACATAATTCTTTATAGTCTCTAGTTACAAGCATCTACAGAACATTTTTCAGTGACTCACAGAGATCGCTATGAGATGTTGATGAACTTGACTATCATTTTTGCTTTTGCGCACTTTCTTTCGCATTTAAAAGTTTATTGTCATGCAAATAACCTCCACAAAAGCCATTAAAGTTCAAAGTGCTTAGTATGCAGAGGATAATTGTAATTCCCTCTTACCTGTGGTTGCTGACCCAGGCTTAGCTCGGCACTTGCAGCTCCGTGGGTGGGCTTGTAGCGGAGGGAGCCTGTCATGGGGTGGGGGGGGGGGGGGGACTAAAAGGCCCTCCACTGCGCCCGTGACTGTGCATGCTAGCGCTGTTGTTTAGTATGCAGCGGGGCCCATGGAGAAAGGAGAGGCTCGACCTGCGCCACACAGGCCTGTTGTCACCGTATCCTTCATCTTCTGAAACACGGTCACACGTTAGACCCGGGATTAACCCTGACGCACCGTCACATGTGCTGTTTGGACCAATTTGAGCACTCCACGCTATGTTAGGTGATAAGGTTACACAGAAAAATGTCATGTCTGGAGAGGGCTTTAGAAACACTTTCAGTAAAGGTTTCTTGGAGCAAATGGCAGTTGTTGTCTCAAATGCTCACAATGCTTAAAAAAAACCCTGAAGGCTCATACATATAACTGTAATTTATGGTTCACTTCTTTTTCTTCTTCTGAGAAAAGTATTTACCTCTGAACTAAGGGACCTTATCGTTTCACTCAAAAATCGTGGAACGCAGAGGTCTACATTCTCTCTACTTTGATCAAAAAAACATCCCTCCGCTATACTTCTTATGATTGTGTAATTGCCGGCTCCAAAGGGGCACCATTCCAACATCTTTATTCACAATCTCTTGTTAAATGTCAAACTCCAATGATTACACTTGAGCATATTCCCATAATGCCGCAGGTAAATGATTCCTGACCTTTTTAAACCAGTATAAAAATCCCATCCACACACATCTACAGCCGGGAATATAAGCTCCATGCATAATGTCCAATTTACAGTGGCACCAATGGAGGCTGGTCATTTGTCACGTATTATTATTAGATTACTGCTGTCGAGCACTTAAGCCTCTGCTCTGCCCCTTTCCACTTGATTAATAGGAGCCGACTGTAAATACAAATATTTCATAGCCGCCTCGTAAAATAGCCGGCGCATGCACACACAGGCGTATAAAGAGGGTCGCGCCTTGTAAAATAACAATATGAATCATTTTTTCTTCCCTCTTAAGAGTTTTGTTCTTGTAGAATTCAGATTATTGTTTTTGAACGCTGCGATTTGTCTGAGTGGTTAGCGCCCTCACCTCACAGCAAGGAGGTCGCGGGTTCGGGTCCAGGATTGTGTGGAGTTTGCATGTTTCGGTGGGTTTACTCTGGGTACTAACACCAACCTAAAACATGCATAACGGAGCATCACAGTCCCGCCCACCAGCTCAGCAGTACAAGCCCCACCCTGCTGCAGGAAGTAAAAGTCCCATTCAAAATCTCCATAGAGTTTTCGAAAAATTCTAATTGTAAGAGTTTAAAAGCACGACAGAGGCTAATCAGCTACGTGCTAACTGCTAGCCATAACGCAGATATTTTACAAGAAAACACCAAATACTTGAAAACACGGCGGAATGCTTTTATAACTTTTTGGTTTATAAAGTTTTGGATGCAACTTTAATTTATTATTGTGTGTTTTATGCCCATAAGTCCCATAAGATTAGCTGCTATCGTTCTCTTAAACATTTACTCTGGGTTTACTCTGGGTACTGTGGTTTCCCCCACCAACCTAAAACATGCATAATAGGCTATAATCCTCTATAGTCGTGACCACATTTTCTCTATAAGGACAATCACTCAAGTACTGGTAGGCTATAACTTTAAAAATCTGCTTTTGGCGTAAGGCGAGAGTGTATATAATAATTCATACTAGCTGTTTAGCCATTTTGAACCGCCGCCATGTTGAATTTTTGGCGCCTAATTCCATATACGGTATGTACGAGTTGCGTCCTCAAGGCCACCACAGAGCAAGAAGGTGCGTGGTAAGACACTTGAGGGTCTTATTAACAAGCCTAGTTCCAATAATGAGTTAAAGAGGGGCCAAAATTTTCAATGGGAAGTCAATAGGAGCTTCCAGGTTCCAGAGCCCGCCTCGTATGCTAACTGGCTTCATGGAGGACTAGCCAATTGTACCTCCATTATTATATACACTCACATAGGACATTACTGGATATTACTGACATAGGTTAAATATGAGAAAAACAATGTGTTGCAAGTTTTATATGTCATGTTTGTTCAGATTTTGAATTTGTTATAAGTGGAAAAAATCTGCAAAAATGTTTTATTTTGCCTTGATTATTCAGTTCAACAAACAAATGTTCTGGAAAACAATAAATAACTAAAAGTACTGGGAAACTGGGTGGCTGTTTTACTCTTGAAATTACAATTTCCCATATGAATCTATGGGGAATTGTCGAATCACTGCAATAATAAAAGGTTTTATTGTGAAGATTTGCCAATGTATTTGTTTCCAGTTGAAAGTTTACCTGTATATGTTTAACTGGCCCAAAATCTGAAAATTGAAAAAATGTACTTTTGCCTGTAGTGTCTTCCCAGCGCAACAGAAGAGTTACAGAAACATACATTTACACAAAATGAAAATAAGATAAGATAAGATAGTTCTTTATTGATCTCACAATGGAGAAATGCACTTGTTACAACAACTCTTAAGACCGGATCACACAGGGGGGTGCAAAAAATAGAATAAATAGTGAGAATAGAGTCAATTATGCTGCTCTCACTCCTACAGTTGTACAATGACTAAACTCATGGCATCATTAATACTATCAGCCATTAAAATGCTCTTAAATAAAACAGTTAAGTTTCATCTATAAATAAACTCTCAGCGGTGATCGTTGTAACACTTCCCACCTCTGTACAAGCGTTTTAAGTCAGATTTACAGTTTGATAGCGTCCCATAACGTCAGATGTTTACCCTCCTGTCCCCTCTCTTTCCCCCCTTCACTCATTCTTCCCTAACTCCTCTTAACGTCCCATAAACATTAACTTTAATCAGTGGAAGGGATTTTATAGACAAAGTCACGAGGGTTACAGTCGACAGCAATGACGTGTAGTTCTCTGCTTTGCTGGCAACACCGCAGCCTGGATTCTCTTTTCTTGGTGACACCATTGTAATGTCCATCGTATTATCTGATGGCTGAACTTCTTTATATCAGCATCTGGTAAAAAATATACTGAATAAAATGTGTCTTATATCATATGCATGCCTCTGTACTGGTGACACTGAAAGACCTACATTTTGTTTATGTAACATTCAGTATGTCATTTCTTACAGATTCATGCGCTGGGAAAGTAGTCCCAAACCTGTTTATTGAAGAAATGTTATGAAAAATATTGGGTCTTTTGATATATATTGTATATATTTTAGGTTACAATTTCCAATGTGCTGAGATTTGCATCGCTTTTGAGGTCAAATTGAAAAGTGCCCCCAACTTGCGTTCCTTATTTCATACAACTTGCATCCATACTTTCAATGAGCTTAAAATGCGGTGGCAAAAACTCAACAAACAATTGTGAGTTGAAGTCCCCCATTTCTTATCATATTTCTTCATATTATTATAATTATCAATGAGAAAATCATTTTGTGAACTTGACAAATCGTAGTGTGTTTGTAGCATTTGTAGCGGATAAACTCTTACATATTCATACGCTGGGAAAGTAGTCCCAAACCTGTTTATTGAAGAAATGTTATGAATAATATTAGGTCTTTTGATAAATGAATATTTTAGGTTACAGTTTCCAATGTACTAAGATTCGCATCGCTTTTGAGGTGAAATTGAAAAGTGCACAATTGTGAGTTGAAGTCCCCCATTTCTTCTCACAGTGCAACAATAGGGCAGCCAACCGTTTTAGTTGATGTTATATAAAAGACTAATAGAAAAGTTCCCCTGAAGAGCTCAAACCCAGGGGCCAGAGCTGAGCGAGGAACTGCACATCGGACGCCGCTGAATCAAGGATCATTGTGACATTTTGAAACGAATGCGTCATACTTTCGCTGATTTAAATAAGACCTTTCCAGCCCAGGCCCTCAGTGGAATACATTGAACGCTATCTGCTTTGCCGGGAAGATTTATTTCCCAACATGCAGCATTACTCTGGCCTTGTCCATGTTTATTGATTATGCGGCTGTCAAGTAAAGACATGCAGCTCCTATTGTACTCACACCCTGGAGGTGATAATATAACATGCTTATCTCCATTTAGAAAGCATTTTATTTCCCTCTCCTCCTCTCTCCCTCTCTCCACAGTCGATGCTGTTGTCGGTGCACATCAAGCGCGAGGGCGAGTCTCCCGTGGTCTCGCCGCTGTCCTCTGAAGACGCCCATCACTCCGACAGATACCAGGTCATATATTCACAGCCAAAGTGCTGAAAATATACAGTAGTAGTACAATATGCAAATACAATGTAAAATAATGCAATTACTCACTATGTATTCAACATGACATGGAGCTCTGCTAACTTTTCTTTCTACAAACCATAAATCAGAACTTAATTCACCTATAATCATAAGTCTCGTCACGTAATATATGGAGATTTGGCCAAAAGTTGTTTATTCATATTTTTTGATAAGCCACAACTTTAATCATTTCTGTGGTCATTTTTAAAAACATATTGTACTGTATATTCTCAATTTGTACAGTATATATTTTATATTGTAATAGTAATCGTGACACAAGTTAGACTATGTTTAGAGTCCAAATTTCCCATAATCAAAGTGTGAACTTTGGGAGTTTTTTTTGGCATTGACTAACATTGTAGGTCTACATTGTTAACTTGACCAAATGGCCAATTTCTGAAGCTTTTATCTCTTATATTCATCAAAGTTTGTTGGAGTGATTCTTGTGGCTGTGATGTATGGCGGGGTTAAGTGGGTTTCCCCCTTTACACCATAAAACTACAACTATTAAGTCCATGCAGACATTACATCCATACGTTTGAGATGACACAGCTCATAAAAGCCTCCAAGCAATAAAGAACATTTTCTCATTAAGTGAAACTGCTGAAATCACCTTATATTTTACAAATGATAAAGTCAATGGTCACTCTTTTTACCACCCCTAAAATGAAGCATAAATGCCAACATGCACCTTTTATGTCTTTGCCGTGTGTCTTATGGCTTTTTATCCTTCCATTTGTTCAAAACTCTACTAATGAGATACTAAAGTCTTATATTATTGTCATGTCAATGATAGGACACGGTGTGTGCTTTAGTCAGCATTTATATTGAGACTAATATAACTGTTGTGAATTATTGTATTTTGTAGCCCAGTGGCTCCCAACCTTTTTTGTCTTGTGTACCCCTTGGGCCTTTCATTTATACTCCGAGTACTGACTAAAACTCGTATTTATGAGTTAAAAGAGAGCTTTAAAACAAATTCTCACTCTTTACAGTTATTTTTCAAGAATGTCTTTAAACATAACAATCAAATATAAAACGCAGTTTTATCTTTTTGTTTTATCTGAAATGATTCCAAGTACCTCCTGCTAAGCTCTCCCAGGGCATACTCCCAGGGTTCACTGGTTGGTAAACACTGTTGTAGCCAACAGAAGCAAACTTTGTTATAGACCACACTTTACTACATTACTACAAGGTAAACTACTCAAAAGAAGACAAAACGCTTCAATTTGGACTGAAATGAAGAAACACAATTAAAAAATAAATAAATAAAAATACTAGATACTAAATAAACAACAGGAAGTCACGATGAAGATAACAACTTTGTATTTCTGAAATCTGTTACATAAACCAAAAATGTATCCCTTCAAATACACAATTTCTATTTAGTTTTGTTCATGGTTGAACAATCTTCCTGACTGAATGAGAAGAGCCTGTGCTCCTAAAACGCGATGCTTCCCCCTAGTGGCCAAACCCCGTCATAGACGTAATGTTTCTCACATTTCCGGCTGGCGTCGGTCACATGACCAAAACAAGCCAATATGGCGTACTTTGAGATCGCTGTTTGCCGACTCGGGCGCCACTTTCAATCCTTTTCCATCCAAATATAATCCAGAGGCTGCGGGCTTTTGGAGTCATGTATGACACCAGTGGATGCCTTAGGTCAGTTTGGTGCAGAGAGTGCGGGCGCCTGTAAATGCGGCTGTGAGAGAAAGCGTCAGTCATGGAGGATGTGCAGGAGAACAGAGATGTAGGTCCCAATGTTTACACTGTCTGTTCTAGCGGTTCTCTACAATCCAGTGTAATCTCACCTCGGAATGTGTCTCATGTCCATGTAACCACGGTATACATATCCTTCAACACCCGATGCTTATGTTCCTCTTTCTCCTTTGCTTGTTTTGCAGACATTTTTACGGGTTCGTGCAAACAGACAAACGAGACTGAATGGTAAGTGTTCACAAGACTTAAAATCAAGGTTATTATATTTAGAAAAGGCAGCCTCTAAGAATTTACTTTCTAACTCTAAATGTGTAATAAGCTCTGTGTTAGCAATGAAACGGAAGTGAACAGGGCAGTAACAGGGCAGTGATCTCCCAGTGTTGTCCCACAACAGGAGTTTACATTATTTAGCCACTTGGTGGTAATAAGTTGTTATTAGATACATCCAATCAATGGCCCTCACCCTAGTAGTTGATTTTAGAGAGTTTTATTTCATAATCTATTTTTTAAAACATTTATGCTGCAAGATCTTAATGGCCTAATGAACTTTATACAGTAAGATTGAAGTACTAATGAAGTTTATGAGAAATGTGTTCCCTTGAAACTTATTTCAAATTTTCACCACATTATAATATTGAGGAAGTTTGCACTGATGACCCATTTAATGTATGATTAAGTAATACTCATATTACAGGGTTGACACAGGGTCTTAAATAATGGAAAAGTATTAAATCATTACATTGTGAGAGCTTTGTTTTTCATCGTTTGTGTTATAATTGGTCACATAATATTATATAGTGAGCAGTTACAACTATTTGTAACCTGGTTTAGTTATGCTTGTTTGATTTTTTTTCTCTCTTGAGATATATTATTACAACTCATAAAGTTTATAGCCTACATATTCCACAAACTGTTCATCTATATCCTTGTTCTCATACTAGCTTTAATATTTTCAGTAAAAGGGGTATCATTATTATCATTATACATATTTTTTTAATTCAATATTCATTTTTGTTCCTTGCCCAGCAAAAAAGTGGTTACAATTTCTTCTGTGATAGCATTAAAAAAGTCTTAAATTTCAATAGATCAAACCTGGAGTTAACCTGACTAGGGCTGCACGATATGGACGATGTTTTTGGGCTGAATGGCGATATAAGATAAGATAAGATAGTTCTTTATTAATCTCACAATGGAGACGACAGCTCTTAAGACAGGATCACACAGGGGGGTGCACAAAGTCAGGAAAAGTGTCATCAAAGAAGCAAAACAACAGGTAATAGTAATAATAGTAACAATAAAATAAAATAGAATAAAGATAGTCTCTTAGTGTCTCTCTGTAAATAAACTGTACAAACATCTCTTAAG
>OMNZ01027954.1:5323-28494 GCA_900303255.1 Lesueurigobius sanzi | reverse complement strand
GCGATATAAGATAAGATAAGATAGTTCTTTATTAATCTCACAATGGAGACAACAGCTCTTAAGACAGGATCACACAGGGGGGTGCACAAAGTCAGGAAAAGTGCCATCAAGAAGAAAAATAACACGTAATAGTAATAGTAGTAATAATAATAATTATAAAGATAGTAATGTCTCTTAGCATCTCTCTGTAAGTAAACTATACAAGCATCTCTTATGCACTAAAAAAGATAAAAAATAAACTCTAGGTCGAATTGTATGAAATGGAGAATAAAAATATATGATATATCTGTCTGGATATGTTTTTAAACATCTGAATAAAGCCAGGCTAATCGGAGCCATGTCCTTAGGGATGTGGTAAGCTTTAGCTTTCGTGATACTTTTACTCTTATCGATACTCCTTGTCAATCCGATACTTTTAATGATACTCTTATCGGTACTTTCAATGCAAGAAAAATATATTTTTTACTGGTCTACATTTGGACCTGATTTATTTCCAGCACATCTAGACATTATAAGGCTGGTGAAGTACAACTATAAACCAAAATGTGTGATAAATAAATACAATTAAAGATTTAGGTTCTTATTATATTATTCACAGGCTGTAGGTTATATTTGGCTCTAGGGGGCGGGGCCTAAATGAAAAACTTACTGCTGTAAATTGAGCGAGAGTCGTTTAGGCCACATTGTCACTGAATGTCTCGTGGTCTCGCATTTAGTGTGCGGAGAAAGACTGGTCCTGAAACGGTTTTAGTTTGGGACCAGCCAGTAATGAATGAAAATGACGTGGAGTGTCTTTACAACACGAGGAACACTTGGCAAGAGGCACAAAAATCTCGATAAAACGTTAACTTTGATATGTCGTGCAGCCCTAACCCTGGCCTTTACTAATTTGCAGTCTCTCTCATGGATATCCATTCCTTTCTTTAGTTATTTGTTTTGACGCTGCTCTTTTGAGTAATCATTTACAAATGTATGTATTCCTGGTGGACCTAATTAGCTCCTCTTTTCCTTTACTTGAAATACTTCCTGAGATTAGGTTTGCAAAAGGCCTGGACGCAGCTCACCCACAGTCATTGTTGCATTTCTAGTGTGTCCTCCCTTTTCTGCCTTCAGGCGAATGTGCTTTCACTGCTAGCTAAAAATTAATGTTCCTGCATGCCATTTGCAGTTAGGAAGAAACGACAGAGAATAAGTGTGCAATGACTGCTGCTCTGCTCTGTTAAATCTCTAATTAAATGTGCGTGGGAATGGGCCGAGCCGGCGTGTGATAGGGAGGACACTGGCAAGAATCTGTAGCTTCTTAAATATAAATGTTCAGAATCTTAGGATAAATGTAATCTCATGTGTATTTTTGTGTGTCTCAGCTCGTATAGGCAAAATGAAGAGGAGGAAGCCAGAGGATGGGGGCCAGGTATGTCCTCTGTGCAGTGCCCCTTTGACTGGGAGCGAGGAGGAGATGAGTAGACATGTGGAACAATGCCTCATCCAGGTAGTACACGCTGGGCCTGGACCCACCGGACAGTAGCACTCCCTCTTTGTAGCCTCTGATCAGCTCATCCCTCTCTCTCATGATGAAACTCAGTAGAGACCTTTCCACGGCAGCTAAAGCTATGCATCCACATCATATGGGACGCCTATCAAAGGGAAAAAAACACACATTTTCAGTATTTCAATTAATTCTCCTTTACAAGATACCCATATATTGTGGATTCATTTGTCTTTTCTGGCTCTAGTAGCAGTTTGTAGACACTTTCTTTGCTTCTAAAACTTGTTCATTACAACTAATAATTATCATACTTCTTCCTTTCAAGTAGTAGAAAGCTAAAACAACACTTGGACACTATTACACATTATCGCAACATATTACACTTGTACCATCTGTGTATTTGTATTGACTGTTCGACTGTGCTCTTTCTCAGCGTGAGGGTGCACTAGATGATGACTCGGTGGACATGGACGGTGAAAACTGCCGAGGTTTTGAAGAGTATGAGTGGGCGGGACAGAAGAGAATCCGAGCCACAGCGTTACTGGAAGGCGGCTTCAGAGGTACAGTCCACTTGTGTCAACTTTGTTCAACAGCCCTCCCGCTGTGAACATGTTTCTTACTCTAGATGGTTTTATTCCCCCCTTTGTCTCTGTGAGCTCATCCGTCACTCTGCTCCTGTCCACCGCATGCGTCTGTTTGTACTTGCTTGCGAATGTGACCGGGGAGACGTCATGGTGCCAGTGGTCCAGTGGCAGCGAGGGGTGGCCCGGGGTCAGGCCAGTGCAGCTTTGACTCGGCCCTCCTCAACCCTCTTAGCTCGGGGAAGGAAAACACATTTAGCCGGGCAATTGACCCAGTGGTCACCAGTCTGCGGTTGTATGTGTGCCCAGAAATGCAATTATAGAAGTGGATGGAGGAGCTGGTCACTGGGGAGAAATACCACGTCTCGGACACAGCGCTGCAGTCTAGGCCTGTCCCGGACCAAAGAAATACTTAGTCGACCTGATACATGTTCTGAGCTGTGATTAGTCAACTAAAAAGGCGCATGGCATGGCACTGATTTAAAACTCTGGAACTACAACTAACTCCAACACCATAGGACTACAAACTTTGGGGGCTCAGCTATAAAAGTACTTGTAAACAGCACTTTTATATGTAAAAAGACAGACTCCAGCTCACTCACCTGCTTTCAGCTGCTGTACATGTGCTATCCTCACATGTTTCCATGATGATCTATTAGGTCTAAGTAGAAGGTAAGATTGCCACCAAGCCACTGGTCGTGTGTAAATGGAGACAATGTTATTGGATGGAAATAGTTTGTGCAGCCAATCGACCAATGAACCGATTATTCGACTAAAACAACCAAATGGAAGCAGTGCTCCTTAGTTTGAAACATCTTAAACAACATCCTGTCTCCTGGTGGGCATGTGGACTTAAAAAGTTTACTTGGTGAACTAAAATCAGGAACTTTTAACCGAAATATTCTGAGACAACGTTATAACAGTGTCAGTGAGGTGTCTTTGTCCTCTTCAGTGTTCATTAATCATCTAAGACTTTATTGTTAAAATGGAAAGAAATGCCTCACTTCACTTTGATCACTCTTTTCTCTGGTGATGAATTGTTCCTTTAGTTGAACACATTGTTATAAAGAGCCATGCTGTGCCACACCTGACTCCCCTCCACCCTCAGCCTGAGACAGACAGGAGACGAGGCAGATCAATGCTGAAATCTCAGCTAAAGCTAAGACGGTGCTTGGGTGGAGGTGGTTTTCCCACCTGTCCATTTCTCTTAGCGTTGTTAAACGAGCAGACACAGGACCCTTCTGCTGTGCACTAATGGGGCTGTGTGTGATGTGACACAGATAACTGAGGTGGCCTGGAGAGACCAACATGAAACACACACTCGGGGTCCTGGGTGCACACACCACTCTGGGCTCAGAGAAGGATTTGGTCTTGAAAGCTCTTGGTGTTTCTAGCAGACGCGCTTGAATCCAGGAGGCTTTGGCTGGGGAGCAGGCGGCTAGACAGATAGAGATGTTGCGGGGGGTCTCCTCAGCTGGAGAGATGAAGACAGACCTATCCCTCTGTGAAGTGCCTCCATCCGTCTCTCCCTTTGAGAGCGCACAGAAGAAAAGCGGGGAACAAGCCTCTTAAGGGCCAGGGGAGAGAGGAGGGGCCAAGCGGGGAAATCGAACAAGATCAGTTTATGATTCAACTCCGTATGAGGACACTTCCCTGTGTCTCGCACCAGCTTAGCCTGCTTCAAAGAACATAATGACACAGACTCACAGACTGCTTTATCTCTCAAGCAGACTGTCTGTCGACTGTGTGTCCTGTCAAGTCTTTACTGGCTTTTAACCACACTCAAAACTATTGATATACAAGAAATAAAATAAGTTTGTTTACTTTGTTGATCATGTGGAGAACTGAAATGAATACATATGTAATACTTTCATTCGTAGTAATTATAACGGTCAATTCCCTTTTAGTTAAGTTATTTTGAGACAGTTTTTTGCTGGTCAAATCCATAGACTTGATACCCCGCTGTCCTCGGAGACAGAGCAGCATAAGAAGGGGATTACTGCAAGTTGCGGCTGCCCGGGAGGGGGCCCCCCTCTCGAGTTGAGGAGAAAGTGGAGAAATCTTTGGCTTTGTAAACAGACTTCAAACATGGCTGCCTCTCGCCTTTGTGTCTGTGTCCCTCTTCTCATCTCGCTCACTCTATCTGACCTGTAAATGGCACAAAGATAGTGCGGCGATCTTTGACCTTTCTGTCCGCTTTTTTTTTTCTTTTTCGCGGCCGATAATTGCTATGGTAACGGGATGTCGCCCAGGTCGCCCGGTTGGTTGATCTGAGCTGCCTGTCGCTTTCGTGACTTCAGTGATGTTGACTGTGGTTTTCCAGATTCCGGCTCGTAGCTTTGCCGTGAACATGTGTAGAGTATGCAGATGAGGTAATATCAAGTGTCCGTGAGATGGATCCTGAGCAAAAATGTCACTGTATAGGCCGGTCTATTGATCTCTAGCTCTGACTTATCATACCAATGCAAGACGATCCATTCATAGGCAAATCATACACCTAAAAGGCCAAAAATCATGGTATAATGGCTTAAATATGTATGATAAATTAATTAAATTGGAATAATAAACTAAAGATCGTTCAGTGCGGCGGAAAAGGAGGCATAGGAAAAGGAGGGGGTTTGCATAATGTGAGTGAAAGGCACTTGGAGTGAGTCTGACCTTTCACTGGCCAGATTAGATTGGCCTGCCAGGACCGCTTAGAGCGACAGATAGCGGCACCGGCGGCAGCACACGGGCTCCTAGGAAAACGGGGACAACAAGTATACACAACACTTCAAAAACTCTGCTAAAATACTCTCAAATACTGTGTTCAATTGTTATTTTAGCAACATGAATTGAGCCGTCAGTGCAACAGTCTCCTATCATTTGTCTGGTTTGAGCCTCAGTCTGTATAAATATAGCATGTGCTCCTGAAATTCAACAGTGCCCTGAAAACCGATATCCTCAATAGCAGATCGGGGCTCGCGCTCTCCTCGCCATTGTTCCCATATGTTCTCCTCAGCTGTCGAGACCGTATTAAAGTTAAAAGGTCTTTTTTATTTGATCACTAAAAACCATGGGCCTGTTGTAAAAGAGGCTTGCAAAGGTGCCGCGTTTTATCGCTTTCTCTCTCCTCTGCAATCATTTCGTAAAAAAAAAAAAAAATCCAGTACAAGAGCGAAGTGAGTAACAAAGTCAGAAGTAGACGATGGGACAGGTTTTTCAAATCCCAGGATGTAGTCCCAGCTGATTTGACGACATGTAATAAGTTCATATTTCAGTTTTCCTCCAAACGATGATGTTTCTGGAAGTTATTAAACCTTTATATTCACAGTAATAGCACAGTCACCATAATCTAAAAATCTCTGTTTATGTTTTTCGGAATCGGAACCCCATCGGAACCCCAGTATGACAAACTGTCACCCAAACAATTGAATAATGACGAACATGATATTTACAACAGTTACTGTTGGATAAGCGTATAATTAAGCATATAAAGCTAAAAATATGACCATTTAAACAGACTACACCGCAAAGAATCATCCAGAAAATTTGAAAGAAGTAGAATTTTATTGAATTAGAAGAATATAACTTTGCCCTTTATTGGAGCAGGTCAGGAAGTCTGTTTTTGAGTGATATTTTGCACTTATATTAAGAAAAAAAAAACATCTGATGGCATAAATTAGATAATAAACCAACATTGTCTTGAAATAACATGTTTTTTTTTTTTCAAAATTACACAAATTAAGGCCACAAACACTTAAATTGAGTCATTTCAACTAAACAAGATGCCATTTTGTCATGTCAGTGTAACATAGGGTTTTTATACTTTATACTTAAAAAAAGTTCCCAGGGAAAGGCTCGCTTCTAAAAAAAATCAGTCTGCAACCCACTTTTGGATTCCCGACCCAGCAGTCGAGAAGCCCTGTCCTAGACTCGAGTTAACGATTGTAGCAGAGCAAGACAGTGTGGTAAACCTAGTGTCGAAGCCGCACTCGGGCAGAGGGTCTTTCCGAGAATGACAGTCGGCGCCGCCAGGCTCCAGTGTGGTCCCACTCCCACTCGCTCTAGTCCGGCGCAGAGCTCGTCGAAACGGGGATAGGTGTAAATAAGACCGCTGTCAGGGCCTGTCAGCGGCAGACACGCGCTCATTCAGCTCTAAGTGTCACGCGTACGCCCTGCCGTTGGTGGGTTTTAGTGACAAGGAGACAGACACGCACCTTTAAGGAGTGGGAGACGGGCCTTAAGTGACACAGGGACAGACGCTTTCAAACAAACTCGGGAGGAGACGGGACACACACGGGCCGGGCAGCGCGCACCGCCTAAGTGGAGCTGAAGGGAGCAGTCAGGCCGCGGCGGGGGGTTTGTCTCCGCGCTCATCACAGGGTTTATAGAAGTGCCAGTCACACGCGCACGCACATATCTGTGGTGTGTGTGCGGCCCGCCGGGAGATTGATGGGTGGAATGTCGGTCTTAATCAGAAGTCTAAATTCTGTCGCAGCCTCTCGTCGAAGCGATTGTCAGCTGTGATTGGAATTGTGGGAATAGTTGAACTCTCAAATAGTAGTTCTGAAACTGTTCGCCAAACTATCTATCAAGCCGGTTCTTGGGATTGGAATATAAGTATGCTGTGTATTTTCAAAGACCAGAAAGAAGTTTAACAGACCAAAAAGTGACTATTCCCAAACAAAGCCAAGGGTCCAGTCCTCTTAGAAATGTATTGAGGATTCTTTTTCTCATTTAACCCGACTTGCCCTGACAAACCTCCTACTGTCTGATGTTTGCAATATGTTTTTCTACATGACTTTTCTATTGAACACTCTCCAGGCTTGGCACGGTGTTCTCCTTTACTTCCTTCCCATTTCTAACATGCAAAACTCACACAAAATGGTATCTGTTGTCCACAGGAACAGGTTTCGCCACCTGCAGTATCAAAGAGAGCGGTGCGGACAGTGACGCGGACCTCGACGTAGACGGCGACGACACTTTGGAGTACGGCAAAGCTCAATACACCGAAGCGGACATCATTCCCTGTTCGGGGGCTGGAGAGGACCAGGGAGAGGCCCGGGAACGAGAGGCGCTACGGGGAGCTGTACTCAAGTATGGCGCCTCACTGGTTCAGCTCAGGCAAAGGTGGTCTATGGTGTAATGCTAATATATTCTTTGGTTTGCAGTGGTGGGGTGCCTTCTAACAGAATAACACCGGAGTTTTCGAAATGGGCCAGTGATGGTAGGCATTTTGTACATTTATTGACTGTGCTGCAAGTTTTCATTACTCCCACTAACACCAGAGTTGTGTTTTTAGAAATGCCTTCAACGAGCAATGGGGAATGCAGCAAGACAGAGGCCTGTACCCCGTCTTCCTCCTGCTCCGCCTCATGTGTCCCGCGAACTTGCAAAAACAGCGAGATTGAAAAGTAAGTTACAACTGTACAACTACAATGGTCTGCTCCTCATACAAGTTTTATTGTGATTGAACAGTCCTCACTATAGTGGTTTTTCCAAATTGGCAGGTCTTCAAAGGTAAATGGTAAATGGTCACATTTATATACCTGCAGGGTCCGATCATGATCAAATGTAATATCGTAGTACTGTATTATTGCATAACCCTAGATAAAATACAATCAGACTCCCTGTTTTTGAGGCTTTCTAATTGTGTTTAAGGCCAAACTCATAAAATAAACAAAAGAACAAAGAGGTGATGTGATATCTTCCTATGCATGACATCACAACAAGTTGCCAGATTCAAGTCCTTCACCTGTCTGACTCGCACTGTGTCCTTTCCATTAGTCCCCCGTCTGTGTCAAAGTCTTGCACTCTGAAATTTCCTCATTTCCATCTCCTCATCCATATTCCACCTCAAGTAAACAATCTAACACACAGAGAGACCAGGCCCGCTGCATAGGTAATAGAGGTCAGCTCATTGCAACAGAGTGGTCCTGGCTGGCGACACCGGCGACGACAGAAGAGGGGGATTTGGCTGATTGGTTGCTTCTGCATGTCTGGCATATTCTCCTGTCCTTTTGGCCCATGCATACGAACACACCCAGCCCCAGCCCGGGTCATGCGCCTCTCATCTCACTCTCGATTTCTTTAAGTGTTTTCCTTTGTTCTCTCAAAGTGCTGTTTTTTTGTTTTTTTTCCTGTTTTTCCATTTCAATCTTGAACAAAATACCTCCATTAGAAATAAAGCCGTTCAGAGCAACGTTATGAATTTGGAAAGAACAAAAGTCTCTCTCAAATAGCAGAAATGTATTTGTTGATATTACAAGAAATTGATTGCTGCTGTCATAAAACCAAATGAGAAGGCAAATTACTACAGTCTAATCATCTGAAGATGAGAGGATGGGTAACCTGACATTTTTTATCCAAACATTAAAGGAAATGAGAAAATGTTGTGGTTACATAAAAACAATGTTGGGGTTATAGTGGGTATCTTGAGCGGGGCATGTCTTAATTTAGACATCTATTTAAAGATACCCACCTAGATAGAGAATGATTGCACTGGAACAAGCAGTCAACTGGCTGCTAGAACAATTCCCTGCCTCGCTCTTCTCCGCTCGCTATAAATGCATGCATTTGTAGAGCTAGTGTGCCCCTCTGTCCCCAAATGAAAATGAGATTTGTCTCCTTTGGTTACATTGATACATGGTGCATGTGTGTGGCTCTGCACATGGCAGCGTTAGTGAAATCTCTGCCTCTGATCCCAGATGGGTAATGATGTGGTCGCCTCCCGGGGCATCCTCGTTCCCCTGCTCATTCTCCGGCGAGATAAATGAGCTCATACACACACGCACACACACAAATACATGTACAACAAGCCGCTCTTTCCCTCCAAGATAAATGGCCCGCCAGTGCGATTGCTGCCAAATTTGGTGCTCCAGCTGGAACAATGCAAAGAGATTTCCATGTGGTTTCCACAAATAATTGAATCTGTCCTCAATTTGGAAGTGATGAAGCTAGATTTGAGGCCCGCCACACACAGCACACACACTGAGGCAGCGGTCTCAGGCTCAGCTTAGCTGTTGTGTTGCAAGTCATATTCCCCTTATCCTCTTTCGCCTTGAAAACTCTTCAAAATCCCCCGTCTGGATTTTTTCTGCCACTTTCTGAACTGCCCCCTCTCCTTTCTGCCACCTGGGACCAACACACAGATCGAGGGGAAGGCAATGGAAATCAATAGTGACTTAAATGTTTTCTTATGGTGTGTCAGTGTAGTTAAGGCTCCGGTTAACTGGGTGCACCACACAATCATTCCTGAAAAGATTTAGAGGTGTTTTTCTTAGCTTTTAGATTCACAGTTTTCACAGATATATTGTTTGTTTAAAGAAACAGGAAGAGTTTTTTTTTATGAATTGTTTTGTAAGTTTGTGTTTGGTGGTGAGTAAAAAAGAACAGGAATGTAGGAGGACAGTAGATGAAGACACGTGGCTGATTAAGATGGATGGCAGAGGTCTTCAGCCCGTGTACACACAGACCTTTGCTAATGAAATGAGAAATAGCCCCACACACAGTGGGGACACGGCGCTAAATAGAAGAAGCCAGAGCCATCTATCTGTCTCTGTCAGACTCCTGGTGTGGCCATAGGCTCACTCTGGAAATACAAGGTTCACTACTAATGAATACAGTTATGTGAATTTTACTTTCTTGTTCACAAACAGATGAATGTTAAAGATGTTTGTCTATACTTGAAAATGTGAAAGTAAAGGCGACACAATGTGCAGTGATGTCCTGACCTTTCCCACTGTGTCTGAGCTAAAGAAACTGAGATTAAGTGATTTCCTAAATAGTAAATAAAATGCAGATATTCACTTTATATTCATGTTGAAAGTCTTGAAGATCTGTTTTCCCAGAAAAAGGTGCTGAGGGAAAATGGCCCACACAACTACAACTCATGCACAGCCGTCATAATTTACGTACATTTCTGCAGCTTTTTGTAATGTTTTCTAATGTTGAGCAGACTGTGGGGACTACCTTTCGGGAAAAGTTATTGCTACTGCGAGCGGGAACAAGTAGTGTACTCCTCTGCCTTAAATTTAAAGTTTCAGCACTAGGCAGTGGGAGCCGTGTAACTTTTCTTCCCAAAGGGATGTTAATGCAATTTTTGGCTCCTGGATTATTAGAGGAGGAGCAGAGGAAATAGTGTTTCTGTCTAAAAGCCAAGGTTTTTCAAGTGTTTGTGTCCCTTCGGACCATTTTAGTCTTAAGTTTTATTTATTTTCTTACACTGTTGTTTGCATTTGTCCGAACAGTGGAATTGGAAAATCCTTGGTGGAAGTCAGTGGTGCAGGAGGCAGTTTTATTGTACTTGTTAAAAATGGGACAGCTCCGTCTGAGGGACAGCCCTGTCTTGTCTTATCCGAACCAAAGTCCGGTCTGCTTTATAAGCTAGGAGCCTAATCAAGCCTAAATGGCTTTTTACAACATCAGCACTAATAAGAAATGAAAGTAAAGGCTTTTATAGGGCGTAGACTGGAGGTAGAAGTCCCTACTTGGCCTTTACAGACACAATGGCACTGACGAAACAGACTTTTCTTGCAGAAGCAATATTTCACTCTGTTAGTCATTCTTTTATGTTGCTTGTGTACTGCTTGATTTAAGTCGACTGAAATTGAAATGTAAAACAATTGAATGCACTTTTAGAACCTAGCTTTTGCAATCATTTTGAATTCTTTTGGGCTTTTAAAGAATGCCACTTTTTTATTGCCTCTGGTTTATGAATGCCTGAGATTAAGCCATATGTTCAGTCACCCGCGTGCCCCTCCCCTCTCTCCACTTGTCCTTCCCTATATGGATCAATATCATAGATCACTGCACTATCAGACTGCAAAATTACCATATCACCATAAATACACACAACAGGCTCAGCAGAGAACCAAGTCATCTCCCGGTGTGCCCCATACGACAAGCAGCAGCGCTGTGCTCTTTGTATAGACTTTATTGATTTACTTATGGACGTTTCATATGCTGGTGCACAGTGTTAAACACACATTTTCTCTTATTATGTTGAACATTAATCAGAGATGAGGAGAACATGAGGGCCCAGCAGTCAAGGTAGTTTTAGAAACACAGCAACTGTCCAACTGTATCTGGGTAAACTGGCAAAAGAGGATTAAAAACACTTTAACAAAAGGTGGATATGAATCTAAAATGGAAGACTAAGCTGAAGTTGTACATATGAAATAAAAATGCTAATAATAAAAACGAGAAATCATTGACAACACTGTTAATAAAGTAAAAGATCTGTTTTCTTCAAATAATGCATGACTGACCCCTTTGTGCTGTCCTGTAGGGTAACGGAGGAGGAGTCCACGGCGACCACCATGGAGGCTCTAAAGGCTCGCATCAGAGAGCTGGAGAAGCAGATACTGAGAGGGGACAGATACAAGTGTTTGATCTGCATGGTGAGCCCACGCAAATACAACAATGTCTGTCTCTCTGTCACCGGCATCAAGTTTTATCAAGAGAAATTTAATTTTCCAAACCACTGAGTAACCGTCTCGTATTGAGCGTTTCTCACATTGTGAAACCAGGCCAACAATAATGGATCTACTGCGGCTCTCGTCTTTGTTTAATGTACATTCAAGGTTCTCCACCGGACCTCATTTAGTCCTCAGTTATGGTTTAGTCCTGGTTAGGTCCTATTTTAGACCTGTTGTTGACCATTATGGGACTAAGTATTGACACACGTATACAGTACATCAGTGATCCATCATATCATCAGTGGACTTCCTTGTCTGTAGCTTAAGCAGACACATTCCTCTTGATAAAATACATTTTTCTGTGTGTTCCTTGTCTGCACGTTGCACATCTCATCTTTTGAGTTTCTGAGAGTGATGATTATGTGGAGTTGTGATTTTGGTGTGGTCTTACTGTGTGTTTGCATGGCTTTGCAGCGCGACTTGCCCAGTCCCTAAACTACCTTATTGCACATGAAATATCCTCATTAAAATGCTTTGTGAAGCTCCGCACAAGCCCAGTCATCCTCCTCCATTTCAAATATCACCTGAAAATGTGGCGCAGGTGAAGGTTAAACCAAAGCCCCACTGCTTTGTGCTGCTTGTATTGATGATTGATTGGACACACGGATCAATAAGCCGAGCAACATGTTTAACCTCGACTACAGCGGGCAACGTGAGGGACATGGTCAATATTCATGCACTTCGGACGCTCGCCGTTCAGCCCCCCGGTCCCAGCGCCCCTCTCTCAGCGCTACCCCCCCCCCCATCTCTGTTTGTGTGGCCCACTTCACGTCGCGCTCAAAGCCTGTAGACAGTGCAGCGTCGGCATCCCGGACCCGCGTGTGCGAGTTAACGGGTAATTACCGACGGCTGCACTTCCTAAAGGTCGGCAGGCGCCCGAGGTGACACGGAGGGCAAGGCACGGCGATCGATCACTCACCGCCGCACGCACTCGGGGCTCCGGGCTCCTCGCTCCTCATCCGTCTCTGTCCCTCTCACATGCGCCCAATCAGTGTCCACCGACCTGTCAGCACGTCCCATCTTTAAGTCATCCGTGTTAACTCGATGGCCAGCTTTGTTAGTTAGCATCGTAAGAGGTGGTTCCTGTAAAACTGTGGACATGACTGGACCGTTTCAAAAGTCATGTGTTATTGGACAAGAGAAGATCATTCGATTCGAAGAGTTAAACTGGCCTTAATTTTCACACAAATATTTTTTGTGGAATTTTCCTCTCATCTGGTCATGTAGCAATTTTACCATATTATTTATTTTCAGTGACAGTTCAATCATTGTCATTTGTTTCCCATTTCCCGTTGTTTTTTGTTGTTTGTTTTTTTTGCAAGGCTTTCCTGTCTGTCTGCGTGTTATTGTTTACACGTTTGTGCTGCTCATTGGTGTAAAATGTAAATGACTTGAGCCAGCCATTATTAGATGCCACCTTCAGTGCGCTCTCCTCTCCCACCCTCACCCTTCCCTCAGCAGAGGAAGCCTGCTCTCCAGTCAGGTGTGGAGATCAAGAGCGTAGGGGCGTGGCCAGGGCCCCGGCCATTGACCAATGGGGTCAGCGAGAGGCCGCCTAAGTCCCTTCCCCTCGGCCTGTACTGCCTGTACAGAGGCCTTGTGATTGGTGGCTACAGCAGCGGCATAAAGAGGCTCCTCCCACAGGCTTTAAGGAGGGTAAGGCACTCCTCCCTCCTCCACCCTTCCCTCCTCACCTCATGCCTGCTGCTTTTCTGATGGAAAAGAAAAGTTTGCCCATCCGTTTGGGTGCAGCCATCGCTCTCCCCTCCCTGTGTGTCCCACGTGCTTGTTGCCTGCCGGATGTCAGTCTGCTTGTGCAGGATGCTGATGCAGTTGTGCCTTGAGTTTGTGATGCAGGCTCTGTGGTCAGTGGCTTGGTTCTTGTGATTCTGTTCTTCTGTCGTATCGCAATCGTTTGTGCATGTGATATCACTGAACATTTGGGATGACGACTCACTCTTGTATTTTAGGACTCCTACACGATGCCCCTCACCTCCATCCAGTGCTGGCATGTCCATTGTGAAGAGTGCTGGCTCCGGACTCTGGTACGCACCAAGCCTTACACACACTCTCACACACAGGCCTCTCCGCTGCAGGGCGCCTGGTCCCCACACGCACTTATCGCAGTCTCATTTCATCCTCTCTGCGTTTCTGTGAGTAGCCGTGCCCACTGGGACAAACTAAACGGGAATATTTTTCAGATGACCTGTTCCCTCCACACACACACACAGAGTAACGCGAACGCTTCCTCTTCTCAATTGTCTCAGATGAAACGGCACCCAAAAGGCTTGTTAAAATGCGGGAATAAAGTGGTCATTGTGGCCTCCAATGACTACCCTTTGCCCCGGGGTCCATGCACACATAAGCAGCAGTGATGTTGCTGGTTATTGGTTACTCTAATACATTCAGCACTGTGTAATTAGCTGCTGCTAATGTAGTAAATGAAGCGCAGAAGGAATAGGGCTGTGTTGCTGCTGGGAGGATAAACAGTATCCTAATTACAGCAGCTTTGACTTGGGGTTTTTCCTTCATTGTTTGTCACTTATTTTGTTAATTACGTGTTATTTCCTATGTTCCGAGTTTTTTTTTCTCCTTAAAGTACAGCAACAAAGTTAAACAAATACAACAAAGCCCCTATTACCTGGCCATTAGCTCAGCGTGAATACATTATGGGAATAGTTTGAGTGTGCTGTGTACCTGCATGCTTCACTTACTGGTCTAATGTATGGAGCATTAAACTTGTAGCCTGGAGATGGCTATTAAAACAGCAGGCCGGGCTGATCAAAGTAAATGCCAAGGCAATCTAGTTAACGTCAGCCCTGCCCCTCGCCGATTTAACGAGCGCGGCAGAGGGGCGCAGCGTGACGGGCACACACCCACACGCGCCCACACCAGTGCTAAAAACACCAGTACAAAGACATTTGGGTAAACAAATACAACTTCAGGGACATGTGAAGTTTTAGGAGGAAATTGAAAGCCGGGGGATTGCTGATTTGAAAGTATAGTAATGGGGTGTTTGTTTGTTTGTGCATGTGAAATAGTTGCCATGTTCCCTCTCAATTCAGTTTTAGCTATGCAGCCCTTTATTTTGCACACATTTAACTGTTTTGATCAAACAGGAGCTGTAAATCTTAACACTTAATGTTGTCTATAAAACACAGCTCACCTGAGGACTTTGACAAATACTACATAGATTTAGTAAGTTTACTGGAAACTTTTTAATCTTTGTAGACCATCAGACTTACTCCTACTATCTGACTGAACAAACTTGACCTCCGGAGTTGCCATCTCCTCTGTTTGTGTTAAATATCACACACATCGATCCACATGGAAATAAACTAGATTAGTACACATTCCTCTTCTGTTGCAGTTCAATGCTGAAATACTTCAAATTCCCCTCAGTCGTGTTAAGTGGATGTCAGGATCTACTCTAGAGATGTCACCTCTAAGTCTTAACTAATGTACCATGACAATATTCAAGCTAGATTGACTCAAGAACTCCGCTCCAACATTGGTCCAATCTCACTTTGCTAATGATGTTTGTGGTCAGAATCTAGCTTGTATGTACTGTCCAAAATGTACAACTGAATACAAATGTGATGTGACTATTACTTGCATGAATAGTCACTTTAACAGAGTAACCCACTCATCAGCGAAATGAGATAGTAAAGGTACTTTCCAAAGTACGTAGGCAAAACTGAAATAACACATTGACGACAGACGTGGGTAGAGTAGGCAAATGATTTACTCAAGTAAGAGTAATGTTTACTTACCCTGATGAAGACTCCAGAGTGCCTCGGCTTCCTCTTTTTTTTAAGAGTAATGTTAGAAGTAAAAAGTTACCCAAATAATTACTCAGGAGTAAAAAAGTACTTGAACAAAATACCACTTGAGTCATGTTTGAGCATAAAAGTGTGATTTATGTTTCAATAGTGGCATCAATTATGAAGAAATACATAAAATAATGTGAAAGTCCTAATATTTTAAATGAAAATGTCATAAAATACAGTTGTGCTCATAAGTTTACATACCCTTTTAATCTTTTGGCCATTTTTCATAGAATATGAATGATACAGTAACACACAAATATTTTTTCCACTCATGGTTAGTGGTTGTGCAAAGCCATTTATAATTTGTCAAAGAATTGAGTTTACTCTTGAAATCATAATGAAACAGAAACTACTCAATGTCCTTGATCTAAAGTTTACATGACCTTCAACAACTGCCAGGAAAATTATTCAGGAGCAAAGGAAACTCACTTCAGCTGAAATACAGGACTCTCTTGTTTCAAGTTGCACAATATGTAAACCTTTGATCAGGGACATTTCGCTGGTTTCTAGTTGAAAAGCGTAAACCGGCGATAAATGGCTTCACACAACCTCTAACCATGAGTGAAATAAAGGTTTTTGTGTCATCAATCTTATGAAATGTAAACTTTTGAGCACAACTGTATATAAAAATAAACAATTCTGCAGAATAAGGTGCACAAAATACTATCTATTTATGTCAAAATTAAGATTTATCACTTGGAATGGGTCACTACTCTTTTTAGTCAAGTGAGAGTACTGGTACTTCATTATAATATGACTCAAGTAGAAGTAAAAAGTACTGTATAAGAAGTACAGTTACTTCAAAAACTGTACATTAACAAGCACTCTCCCCTTTCCCATCTGTATGATCTCCACTCGAGCTGCCTATTGACCAGAACCAGAATGTGTGGCAGAATTGAGGTGTAGCTCCAACAACCCTGGATGTGGTTAAGACGGCAGCAGAGACCACCCAGATCAGACATGATTAGCCTTTTGTTGTTCATTATCACCTGATGGTTTAGTGTACATGGCCCACGATCAAAGAAACGCAGAGGATGTGAAGTACAAATGATGTACAAGACGTTACGCTCATGCAATACTCTGCTATCCTGTACTGCAAACATGTTGAAGTAAAAATAGATTGGTGTCCATCTTTAATACTCAAACTATCCTTGTCTTTTGTTTGCAGGGTAACAAGAAGCTTTGTCCACAGTGCAACACCATCACCTCACCCGGAGACCTGAGGCGCGTCTACTTGTAAAAAGCACACCCTGCCGCCTGCCCTCCCATCACTTTCCACCCGCCATCTTGGATTTCATGGCCACCTCCTGATGCCTCGCTCATTCGTTTGTCTTCTCCCTCGTGGCCTGCGCTGGTAGCCAACGACCCCCTCGAGAGCACAAGAGACTAGCAGACATTAATATGAATGCTCTGCAAGTGGGTGTGGTCCAAAATTGTCAGAATAAACTCAAGAAATGGACTTGCGGTGCTACCAGTGGACAGGCCTGACCCCTCCGCAGAAGGGGGTGGAATTTGTGCATTTGCTTATGGCTATCCTACGCCGGGGCCTGGACCTACGCGAAACTGCTATATCAACATTTCAGTGGTGCTGGAATGCCTTTCTGTTCATGGAGCAAGAAACTGTGGAGATAATAAAAAAAGCTACTCAATCGAACTGAACTGAGATAGACCTCACCTCAAAAAGGAGTTTGATGTTCATCTCCCCCTCGTTCCCCCTTCGAATTTTTTTCTTTCCCTCTCATTTTGTGGTGTTCTAGTGAAGTAAAAAAAACCAAAATGTCGCCCCCCCCTTCTGAAATGCAAGCACATGTATTATAGTTCTATGTATGTTTACAATGTTGGCTGTAAATGACATAGAGTTCAAGCATACACACTTGTTAATATAGGAATACCACAAGTTACTGTACCATCATCAGACACACAGACCTATACGTAATCTTTAGGCCCGGTTTTGAATGGGTGTGGGAATAATATTTGGGGGAAAAAATGGCGAGAAGTAAAGCCTTGTGTATTTTTAAAAAAAGATTTGTCAAGTTTTATTTCACTGTACAGAAATAAAGAAAAAAAATGCAATTTCAGTATTAGATGGGAAAAATGTTTTGCCTCTTGGTCAGATGATGTCAAAATATTTGTAATAACAGTTGCCCAAAACAAGAAAAGTATCGTAACTGCTTTATTATATCACGCCACCATGTTTGCTTCTTATTTGGGAGAATGCGTTCAGGGCCATTGTCGGCACTCTTTTGCTTTGCCCTCAAACGTCTGAAAGGATTTTTACCATAAATTCGTCTAATACTGCATCGCTGCAAAAATCCCAACCTTTGGAAACTGGAAAGGCAGCTTCTTTCGGGCTATAAAATGGATGTAATGGCAACCCCCCAAGAACTCTACTGTGGCAGCAGCAGCCAAGGTGGTGGTGTGCTTTGTGTTTGTAAAATTGTATTCTGTGATGTCTGTATTGTTGTAAAAAATGCTGAAAAAAGACAAAAATAAAACTTCTCAAATACAGTGAGTGGTCTTTTTACAACACTATAAACAGTAAAATTATGATTTAGTCGGGAAATTTGTATTTCTTAGTCTCCTTCGTTCCTCAGTTCATTAGTGATATCTATAGTAATAAAAAGTGGTCTGGAAATATGTTTTACAGGCATTTCTTTAGGCAAACCTTTCTCTATTATCAAGTCCAGTTGTTTTTGTACAGCCCTAACAGCAGCTGCTGCAACAGCGCTTCTCAAATACTGCTGAAACAGTTTGGAATCAGCAGTTATTATACTGTCTACAACAGGGGTCTCCAACCAGCAGCTCACCATCCCTTTCCTAGTAGCTCGCCAAAGGGTTTGAGTCAAATTTTAGATGCATTTTTGTTGCTCTGATCAAAACATCTTCAAACATTTAGGTGAGTATAGCAAAGTATAAACCAGAAACTACTGTAATTTTCTTTTCTTGAGTTGAATGATCATCTTGACAGTCCTAGAGGCCTAGTTACAGTGTTTCTTCTAAGTATAAGTAGCTCGCTGCCATTTTTTGTGACACAAAAGTAGCTCACAAGGTAAAAAAAAAAAGGTTGGACACCCCCTCTATAAAGTAGAAGTAGAGTTGTAGAAGAGATCTTCCTATCCTAGTAGGCGATGCCCACCAAAAGATAACAGAAAAGGACTGGATTTTGTCAGTTGTTACTGTATAAATCTCTTAAAAGGATTTATACCTTTGTACGTTTTGACATTAGTTACTGTTAACTTCTCACTTATCTCTGCTACACTTGTTTTAAGTTAATTTATCCAACATTACATCTACGATACTACTACATTACATTTATATCACACTTTTCGAGCAAACGTTTGGGATTTTTATGGACTACCAGAAAACTTTCCTCCACTAATAATATTGAACACTAGAGGGCGGCATTGCGCTGGTTATGACACTGTTGGGGTTATGAGGTAACAGGCTACACTACAGGTGACCATCGTCAGAGATGATCGCCGTCAAATATTTCAACATTTTAAGATGTATTACTTTACTTTATTACTGTATTAATTCAAAACGATCGGTAAAATGTAATAAGATTGCGTCGTATATTTGGGTCTTTCAAAGTAGGCCTAAGTTACATCCGCGTGCGTATCACATGTGTCTCGTAAAGTTCGGGGGGATATTCTGTCTTTTTGATAAGATGTACCATGCGTAAAAGAGTTGATAAAAGAAGTTAGACTTGAAATGCAATGCATAATGGACACATGGACACTTTGTTTTTTGAAGTTTGTTTCAGACTCTGTGGGAGGACAACAGTGCCATCTTGTGGCCTGGACCGGACCTTCTCCTGTTCGTAAAGCCTCTCTATAAAAGACCCTATAATCCAGCATCATGCAGCTATCAGCAGTTCGCCAGATGTGTCAGCAATCATCCTGCTTCTGGGTACTTCACTGTGTGTTCCCAGTGTACTCCTGTAAAACTGTATTATAGAAAGAAGCCAATGCTGCCAAACATCAGAGCTCATTTAGCAACTGCCTGTTAGATTAATTAGCAGGGATTACAACTGGACTGATTTCTCCTACCACTGTGGACTGCTCAGATCTGTGTCCAAGCAGTGAATAAAGGCATTAATGCAGAGGTGAGGGCTTGTTAGACTGCGCCCTGCCCAGTAAGCGCTCCTGTAAGTGCTGTCAGATGTCAATAAAGCTTTGGTGCACGCAGAGTGAGCTCTGCAGTTGGTTTGAATGGAGAAATCAGCAAGTAATTTGCTTCAGTTAAATGTTCTGTGTATAATTGCTGCAACTCTAGCCCCATATATTAGCCCAGGAACAACCTGACATGTATCAAAGTCATACGTGAAATAATTGTTATTACAAATTGCATATTCGTAATTAATTCAGAAGTACATTGTTTACAAATAACAAATTAGGACTCCATAGGCTGCTCACTCTGTCTGAAGACCACAAACAACATCTGAAATGCAGATGATTCTTGTATACCTGCTGAAGTTGGATTACAAAACTATTTCCACTTATGGTTTGAGAATTGCACAAAGTAATTTGGTTCAGTGTTTTCTCAGATTTTCTGTTCATGATTTTGTAGTCAAAGATAATTGTGTTTCATACATGTGTTGTTTGTGTTGACCTCAAGGCTGACCTTCGCTTCCACAAAATCACATCAGACTAAAGACACAGACAGAGGACACAGAAGACCTTCCTCCGCAGGGTCCAGCTCTGCCCAAAGCAACTACTGATGTTCCTGGGACTCCATCCTGTCACTGTACGTACACATACAACAGCACTATGAGACTTCAATTCATTTCATCTAGACATTTCTACCTTCATACAGGAGTCACCTGAATGGTCATTTGTAAATGGTTTGCAAAAGTCTCACTCTTATAAATGAATGTGTTTTGCTCAAACTGACCTTGGTCAGGCCAGTGTGTGGGTGGAACCACATCCATAAAAGTACTTTTAATTGATTGAGTCTAAATGGAATTTTCTAATACAAGTAAAGCTGCTTTTACTGAATACCTCAAATATTTTAAACTGTTCTGTCACGCATTACGCACATGCAGCACTGCCATTGACACTTTGCGTCCACAAGGTGGCAGTGTTTGCTAGGGCCCTTGTAGCTGCGATGTTCTGCGCAAACATTCTTTTTTTTTTTTGCTAAATAGAATAATTACTTCTATACATTTAGCATTTAAACTTATTATCAGTGTCTACAGAGTTTAATACTAAACTAGTTTAAACTAGTGTTTGCTTGGGAGAAACTCAAAGCCACTGAGTGGATGAGGAGCAGGTCATTTTCATGTGTTTCATCTGCTGCCTCCTTTCATCTCTGAGCCCCCCAGGGGGGAACACTGGTCCACTGTGAGTGTGTGTTGGAGGGACAGCGAGCAGGAGGGGGGACTTGGCTGCTACTGGATCCCCAGATCTTGAAAGTGGGAGATGACAACATGAGATAATGGTGAGCAGGTATAACAGGGGTGACTCAGTCCCAAGCCTCCCACAACCTCCGTGATACTCGTCTACCTCTCCATATCTGACCCCCTTCTGAAAGTAGGAAGTATTTTAACCAAGGCCGGCCTTAGCCAATTTGGTGCTCTAGGCAGGATTTATGCATTCAAATACAGTCTCAGTACGAAGAGCACATTTTAAATATTTTCAGAAGCATCAAGACTTGATAGAAATATACGAACTGCTTAAAGCTATACTGTGCAACATTTCACCCAATAATTCACCCCAAATTTGATCATTTGACATTTATCTTTGTTGACAAATACCTAAAAAATGGACCAACAAACATGTGTCTTTGCTGTGAGCGTCTCACTTCTCCTAACTTAGACCTGACTCATAACTTTACTGGGAGCGGGGACGTCTCCTGCTCATCTCTATGGAGATGTTGAATAAAAGCAGCCAGATATGGGATTTAAACAGTTTAGGTCCTCAGCAAAGACCATTCTGTGTTACCCACTGCAAAAAATATATTTTTTGTCTCTCTGGTCATTAGGAGCATGTTTTGTTTTGCTGGCAACTGTGTAATCCAAGATGTTACGCAGTGTTCCTTTAACTAATACTAATACTATCACATGCATTTGAGGTGTTATCAAATGCATGTGAATTAGTTTTAGTATTAGTTTTCAGAGATCCACAGAATGTGCTAATTTTATACATCACAAATCCTTAAATAGACCAATTTTTTGTTGTTTTCAGAGGACAGTATTCTACCTAAATCGTTGCAGTTTTTGATTGTGAATAGTGCTTATTTGTGTGATGTCTTAGCATAGCCACATGGCAGTTAGCATTCCATCATTGCAACAGCAGCAAAATGAGTGGCAACTTTCAATTGTTATTCATTGATTTTCCACTCCATTTGCAATGTTTTTAAAGATTTAAAATGTGCCTAGCCTCTATACTTGTGCAACACTACTTAGTGTTTTGTTGCATGGGCCAGATCCTGATTGTCATCTTTTAACAAACTTCTTATGCAAATACAGTCAGTTGTTATCTACAGGAGGCCTGCAGGTCATGTCCTGGATACCACCTCCTACTAAAAGGGAAGGCTTCTCAGTCCACACCTCCTTTCTGTTATGTAATATTCTTTTGTAAATGCAAGTGTCAACATCAATTATTCCATGCTAGAAGAATGAGAACACTTCATATAGTGATATCTTAATAAGTTACATTTTTTGGATTTAAGAATAATTCTGTTTTACCAAGAAAAAAAAAAATCTGCCAAGAGTAAAATTACATTTATTTTCAAATGTTTAAGTATAAATGCAATCCTAATTTAGGGATTCTAAGTGTAATAAGACGCTTTCCATTGACAAATAATGTTACTTTCCTGCAAATCAAGGTCCAATTATCTTCTTTCAATAAGCTATTACTTATTTTTAGATTAGTTTTCACTGTGAATTGAACTAGTCACTATCCAATGGAATAAACTTGTGTTGCACTGTATTTTCACCACATTGATCCTGTGATTTTGAACGCTGAATGAATGAAGGAATAACCATGCACTGTTGTAGCAATTCTGATCTAATTTTTTGCACAAATGGAGCCTTTTTCTTGTGCTGCTGGAGACAGCGGAGCCACTGTTTGCGCAGCGCCCTGAGAAGGGCCCGCTGTGTGATCCTGTGCTAATCAGCTGCTAACACTCATAACGGTCACAGGATAATCTGCGACGCTGTAATCCCAAAACTCAGATGCGAGTTTGTTAAAGGGGAAGAGTCCTCCGTGAGTCAGGATTGCTCAAAGTATATGTGTAAACTCCTTCATACGCGGACAAACAGCAGAACAAAGAGAAGCTTGTCAGGGGCTTAACAAAAGGCAACAGACCAGTGGTGCCGTTTAGACCTTACGCACAGGTATTATTCACACATAGTAATGAGGGATTTACGCAGAGAATAAGGCAGTTCTTGGACCCACAGAAGTATTATTCCCAGGCCAATATAGTGAATGAGGATCTGGTTTACCTGATGCTCGTTTGTGGAAACCTACGCATACAAACTAAAAACAATATGTGCATAAAATGTTATTAAAGTGTTGTCTCCATCTGCAGCAGGCCGCTGTCCTCCGGCCTCAGGCTTCTGTATTGAGCGTCTAAAACAAGTAGTTTCGACTGACATGCATGAATGGCCCGTTCACTTGTTTATGCCTGCTCTCTTATCTCCCACCGACCATTTCTCTGTGATCTCGACTCATCTTTAGCTCAACCACAACAAAGGACTTGTGTTGGTCTTGCTTGCAGTCTGTTTGGAGAATAACTGATGGCTCTGGGTTAATTACATGTAAATTGGTTGTCCCCCCCCCCCCCCCCCCCCCCCCCCTCTTCCTTCCTT
>OMNZ01027939.1:0-12182 GCA_900303255.1 Lesueurigobius sanzi | reverse complement strand
TGAGGTTGAAAGACAGAAAATATGAATTCCACAAAAAAAAAACACACACATTACAGCAGGTCAGCAGCTTGTTTTCATTGTAAAGAAGCAAATAAACATCATAAATAGTAACTACAGGTAATTATTGACTTTTTACCAACTGTTTATCTGCAACAATAATAATTGAAAAGTTATTGAGGTTTCGATTTAAAATAGTCTAGGCGGAATCCCATTATAATAAATAGGGCACAATTGGGCACTTTTTGGCCCCCAAAAAAATCAAATTTGTAATTGAAAATGTTGGATCCTATTTATATATTTGGTCATAAAATACAGTTTTCCCAAGAAAAAAAATACACTTTTTAAAAAATAGATTAAAATAAACAAGGATCGTCTCTAAAAGTGGCAAGTCCCCAAAAATGGGGACGCTAGGGCTTAAGAGGTTAAATCTTATATTTGGCTGGCTGTAGTCAACATCTCCATGGAGAGGAGCTGGAGACGTCCCCGCTCCCAGTAAAGTTACAAGTCAGTTCTGAGGAGAGGAGCCACATGTGCTTAATTTTGTTTTATTTATTGGTTGAAATGTTACTCAGTGTACCTTTAAAAAAAGATTTTGGCTAAAAATTTATGAAATGTAATCGCAATCACCGTCGTTATGAGAAAAATAGTCGATAGAATGGTGCAGCTCTAATCTCCAGACTTCATAACAGAGTAAGCTGTGAATACGTGGTTTAGTGGTCAGTGATGGGAGCTCCTTGTGGCCTGAGGGGGGACACACACAGTGACATCACCGCTGTCTTCTCTTACCTCTCTTGCTTTGGTCAGCGCTGGGAGCATTTTTACCTCAGAAACCTGCTGAGTGGGCTGTTCCTCTTCGGCCCGTCTCAGAACTGTAACTATACTCTGAAAAGCACAGGCTGTTTCCCCAAGACCTCGGCGTCCCTTGGGTGCCGGGTGTCTCCCGCACTCGCACGCTCACTCTATCTGTCTCTCTCTGCCCCGCTCCAGTCGGCCATATTGATCCGCTAAATGCTTTCCGAACACACCGCCCCACTTCCTGCATGTGTTGTTTCTCCTCCTCCTCTGAGACCTCAGGGAGTACTCTTGAAAATCTAGCCCATAGATTTTTTTTTGTTACATTTTTTTTTAGCTGTGAACTGTATCTAAAACATGTTCAGGGATGATTGGAGTTTTTTTCTCCGTTAATTCTGCTCCCATTAAACATCCACTTATCAAAACATCACCAAATGTGTTTGAATAGTATTGTTTAGCTGTAGCTATGATGATAAATAGTCATCAAAGCAGGCATTTTGTATTATTTATTTATTTTTTCTCTGTTTATACATTCATTATCATTGTTTGTCTATTTATTTATTTTTTTCTGCATGGCACAATGGCCTAGTGGTTTGGTTGTAGGCTAGCACATACAGTTGTGCTCATAAGTTTACATACTCTTTTAATCCTTTGGCCATTTTTCATAGAATATGAATGATAACACACACAAATTCCCACTCATGGTTAGTGGTTTTGCAAAGCCATTTATTGTCAAAGAACTGAGTTTACTCTTTTGAAACAGAAGCTATTCAAATGTTCCTGTTCTAACGTTCACATTCAACAACTGCCAGGAAAATTGTTCAGGAGGAAAGAAAAACCCACTACAGCTGAAACACAGGACTCTGACAAAATTGGACTCTCTGAAAAAAAAAAAAATGTTTGTTTCAAGATGCACAATATGTAAACTTTTGATCAGGGACATTTGGTTAGTTTCTAGTTGAAAAGCGTAAACAAACCACTAACCATGAGAGAAATAAAAGTTTTTATGTTATCATTCATCTTCTATAAAATGCTATTACGCATACATACCCTGACATTCTGCCAGAGTACTGTATGTCAACTTTTGAGCACAACTCAAGGTCCATGGACACTTTGAGGTCCAGAATCATGCATTTGCTTTAGGTCACCAACAAGAGTCTTTCATGGCTCTTCACACTTAAAGGAACACCATGTAACATTTCACACAATAATACAATAAAGCATCTACTTCATTACATACATTTTTATTGCTGAAAAATACCTTTAAAAATGACCAAACAAATGTCTCTTTGCTGTGAGAGGCTCAACTCTCACAGACCTGACTTGTAACTTTACTGGGCGCGGGGACGTCTCCAGCTTGTCCCCGTGGAGCTGTCGACTAAAGGCAGCCAAATTTTAGATTTAAATAGGTTAGATCATCATCCAAATCCATTCTTCGATTACTCACTGCAAAAACAAGCATTTTCTGTGTGTAGCTGGTCATTAGGAGCATGTTTTGTATTGGCAACAGTATAATCCAAAAGGTTACACAGTGCTCTTTTGACATGAAGATCCAGCTGCCTGTGTAATTCATCAGCCTTTGTGGTCAACATTGTATTATTTATTTAAGTCAAACAAGATAAAAAACAATTGATTCAGTGTCTTCCTGCCATTTGAAATACCTTCATACCGAACGGATGTGCTCCGATGTATATCTCAGTGCCTTAACATAGCATGTCACATAAGGTTAATCCACATATGGGCCGAATCTGAAAGAGGATACTTTCATCCTGAGAGCTTGTTTATAGACCTCCATAGAAACACAACCACTCGTAATATACTTTATATAAACTGCGGTCGCGCCGTTTTGTTATCTTCTGCCAGCTCTGAACCGAGCACATCTTGTAATGGCAGCTAGCAGCAATTAAAGGCCGTCTGTGGTCGTAACACAATATAGGAACATGATTGCTAATAGAATACTCACCATTGACTGCATGCTAATGTATTTGAGACAATAAAGGATCTCACATTGCAAAGCTTTTTCGTTTTCTTTTCACAAGCATCTAGTCTTGATGTCTTCATCCTGCCCCACATACTACACACTGAGGGCCTTGTCGCCAGCTAAAAAATAAGTTACAACTATTAAGGGGAAACAGCGTGACATTGTGCGCGTGGCGGGCCCAGCTTTAGCCGCAGACACATCATCGCGAGACAGAGGCAGATTTCAACATGGCAGCTCCCACCACCTGCTGCTCGCCGCGCAGTAGGCCCTTCTCCGAAAGTGATGGCATTCAATTAAAAGGAAGAGGGACATTTAATCGCAGCGTAGTCCCGCGCCGTGGCCTAACTGACTCTTTGATCGGCGGAGCAGTGGGGGACGGAGGCTTGCCCCACTTCGTGTAATGAGATCACAGCAGAACAAGTGTCCCGAAGCCGGTCATGGAAAAGGAATCATCGTCGGTGAAAAATGAATGCAGGTGTCATGTACAAAGCCGCTTGGTCCGAAAATAAGACATCTGTTACTCACTGTATGACAAAATGGAAATGATAAGATGCAATGATTAGTCGTCCGGATGAGGGATGAGATGCCTGAGACTGGAAATAAAGACAAGTCGCTGGGTGTGGTCTAATCCTATCCGAGCTATCATGTGTCAACTGTCCGGGCATTTAAAAAGCTCTGTTATATCACACATGGACTATTATATTGCTATTGGTGACAAAAACTGGCATCATTATAGGTCATTTGTCAAGGATAGTGTAGATGTGATGAGTTTGATTAATGTTTTGTTGCATAAATTACCCTCCGAACTTTCATTTGGCCAATTGGTCGCCGCAGTGGTGGTCAGATTACTTCATTACTCAGTACAAGTACACATAACACTGGTCAGATATTTCTCTAATTCAAGTAGATGTTGATCATAGTGTTGCATAAGTTAAGGCGAGACACTGCACGGGGATAGCAGGGGGATTTTGCTCTAATAATAATGAAAGTTTCAAATAGCTTTTTACTGACAAATAAAAAGCTATTTGTCGAATAAAAAGCTTTTTACTGACATAAATATGTGTTTTCACATTTAAAAAAAAGGCATTTTATACTTAAAAATGGCCAAAATTGCCTATAATTTTCTTTTGTTGGTATATTAGTTACAATGATTTGTTCAGAGAGGAATCGGGACATTTTTGAATAAACTAGATTAGTGAATAAATCTGTAAAAATGAAAATGTCGCCTTGTTTTCTGGGGTTCGAAACTCAATAAATCAGACTAGGAATTGAATATTTAAAAAAAGAATCCCTCTGAACAAGCCTTCACAATATTGTTACGTGCAAGGTTGAAATATTTGGAGGTCCCCACAATGTGAGAATAATGCATTTTGATCAAATTGTCATTGAACTTACATTTCCCCTTAAAGTTCTATTGAGAAACAATTACACTCCTTACTGTAAACATTAGGCCATTTATTTGTTTCCAGGTGAAAGTATAAATGTTAAGAGATAAAAACCTGCCTCCCCTTAAGTGTTCAAGTATTTGCTGTCGTCAATGTGAAAGTATTCATAGTGAAACATCAGTTTAAAGTGGACATATCAGGCATATAAATCTTAAAAACAGGATTAGGATGTCTGTGCATTGATATTTTACATTTTATAAATTAAAACAATGCCTCCGTGAAGATGGCACGATGATGTACATAAATTGTAGCGCCAGGGCTGATGAGGATTTGGCCTGGAGCTCCCCCTACAGTGGGAATCACATGGTTAAAATAAGCAATTAGCTTTGATTAAAGACCACGCGGCTAGTAGCGCCATGGAGTTTCTGTGTCCAGGCTATGAGACAGAACGGCTTATCCAATATTGGATTATTGGCTTTAGTTGGGGAGGTTTCAACAACAACGTAATTGTTCCAGGAAGTAGAAAACAAAGCGCTGCAGAAGTCAACATGAACGGAACAACACAAACAGGATTCATTGAAAATTGCATGAATTGAGTGACGAGGGAACAACTTAATAAACATGGACTAAAAGCTTGAAAAAGTCGATTTAGCCTGATATATCTCCTTTAACCTCTTAAGCCCTAGGCCTTTTTCTCCAAATATCATTTCTTTACATCATAGGTGCACATGGCTAATCTTGGTGTCCACACATTTGGTAGAGTTAGAGATGACCATGGAAATAAATGATGTTGTTTGACAATAAAATGAGGTTGCCATGGGTTTGAATGAATTTACGCCTGAAAAAAACACACACATTTTTCCGCAAAAAGGCCTTTTCCCTCCCTTTGGTGTAGGAAATAACAACAGAAATGGATAATCCCACATCAGCTGTCACTAATTTGCAACTTTGGAATATTTTTCTGCGTAAAACACGCAGGTCAGTAACTATCTGAAAAAAAGTCCCCATTTTCGGGACTCTAGGTCTTAAGAGGTTAAATGAGTCATGAATAACGACTTTGCCGTTTGAAAGCATGAAAATCGCGCCTGAATTCACCCAATGTACAGTAAGAGTAACACAACAGGGACAAACCTTCCCTGTCATGAGCCAGTGCATATATGGACAGTAAATGTGCGCACCGAACGAGAGCCGCGAGAAGTGATGAGACTTAAGTAAATGTTACCTACAAGGCCAGTTAAGCTCAGCACATGCCACGCTGAATTATAAAATTACGAAGCGCCACCTGCCATCGCTCGACCGCAGCCAATAGACCTGCTGCTCGCCGCCCGCCCGCCCGCACTGCTTCCCTCGCACTTAAACATCCACAATCTGCAAAAGAAAACACCCAACTTCTGTCAGTTCGCCATCGACCATGACCATATTGTGTCCGACAGCTATTACTCTGACAACTGTGCTCTCAGCAGCGGTTAGGGAGGCGCTGACAGAAGGCTGCTGCGGGGGAACGAGGCCTTGCTTGGTGACCCCTTAAAAGTCCAGCTGAGAGCGATAAAAGGTCACGGGTCCGGTGGAAAAAGTCCCTGGTAATTACAGCGGAAGATATGAAGTCGGCTACTACTGCCAGGAGCCGGCTAATAGCGGCGCTAATAGCCCCTAGCATCACTCCACACGTTGTTAAATGACGCAAGAATTTAGGAAGTGATTAGGAATTTTCTGTGATATAGCTTCCCTTTTGCTTTCTCGCTTTGTATATCTCCCAGCAGTTTTACATATATTTCTGAGCATTGCCGTATACATTGATTTTATGAGATCTTTACTGTATAAGATTTAGTCATGGCTTAATTGTATTAGGACCAACTAAGTTATTACAATTTCAGCTTTCTTGCAACATTTGTCAAAGTCTAATGATCATAATTTAAGTTATTACCCCCGAGCATTAGTCTGCTCTGGCAAATGATGCAACTCTGAAAAATTCTTTGAAAATTGCTGCTCTTTATTCTTTTACTTTTCTAAGTAAAGTTATTGCCTGATTGATATTTGCTCTGCCCAAAAGACACTCGAAACGATATATATACACCAGTGATCACAAATGGGCGGCTCGCGGGCCAAATCAGGTCCCCCAGAGAGCTCCAACCGGCCCTCGGAAAAAGAAAACTAGTTTGTTCCCTGTGATTGGTCATTAATGATGAACATGCTCCCAGTTTTCTGTTCCTAAATAGTTTCATGTATTTATTGAGATACAGGATTTATATACTGTAGTATTCCATTAATACTGATGGCATTTATGGCTCTTTAAAGAGAGCTGGATGTTTGGGAATAAATAAAATTAGTTCAACTTTCTTGAAATCGGACTGGTCGGCCAGTAAAAGTATTTTAAGTTAAATTATTTTTTTACTAAATTCATTACATCTATGCATAAATTAAGACAAAAAATTAAAATCCCCTTGAAAACTTAAAAAAAAAAAAAATTCCTTTTAATGAGAAGAAATAATAAGAAAATAGTATAGTTAGGAGACCGGAGTGCTGCTGGAATGTGAATGCAATGTCCTTCTGGGTGCACTTCAGGCCAGGGATCAGCCTCATTTAAGACAATCAAAGAAACACTCCAAAAGTAGAAAAATAAAAAGCGTCCATATAACTCAAATATTGAATTTAACATATTACAAATGGCTGTTCTACATACTTACTTTGCAAAATATTTTTGGTTGGCAAAAAGCTGCTGTTGTGATGATTCTTGATTTTGCTCGAGGTAAATCTGTGTAAAAAGAAAAGGATCCGGCTCTTTTCACAATCGAGATCCGGTTCGAACCGTTCACTTTAAAGAGCCGTTCAAAAGAGCCGATGTGGTCATGAACAAACATCACTATCCATTACAACGAGAGTAGGCAAGTTTGCTTGTTGGAGGGCTGATTTTCTTCATTGTCAAAACACCAAGGGCCAACTGTAGCCCAAAAGAAAGCACCACTTTCTCCAAATTTCAATGTTAAACATCACAAATTACCTAATAGGGTGTATTTCCTAGAAATTCTTTAAAGAAATTGACAGTATTTCTTAGTTTTTAAATATAAACAGGTAATTGTTTTCTGATTTGTGTAATATTTCCCAAAATCATCCCAGGGGCCAGAGGTTCTATGCTAGAGGGCTGGATTTTGCCGCCGGGCCTGACGTTGCCTACCCCTGCATTACAACAATCTAGATTTTGTTTAATATCGGGAGAGCTGCAGCTGGTAACACTGACATACATATACAATGTAAGAAAGAAGCTGTTGGGAATTTATTTTCTGAAACGGTCCATCATTTACATTTCAAACAAACAATTTTAACATCCAATTTACAGAATTAATTTCAACAAAGCCTTGATGACTCTATAACAATCTCCCGTGTTCGCATGCCGCTTGTTTGCCGTATTCTTTGCTTGTGGGCTTTTTCTGACACTACTGTAATGTGGTGGGATGAATACAAGCTGCCAGACTATTTTGGCAACCTACACCGCTGTCTCGCCCTGGCCCGACCACAGATAGGGATCAGCAGTCTTTCCTGAGCGAACGTGGCTACTGGGGTAACGTTACCGCCTTATTTTCCTCCGGCCACATACACAAAAGATTAGTAAAGCCGTATCCAATATCACAGACTGTCAGATCCCGTCCCGAATCGATAGGCTCAGATCAGAAACCAATCCATACTCAACATTACATCACCATCATAGGAATAAAGCTATGCCGTCATGGTTTTCGCTCGACTGGCGTGTTCACCAAGCTCTTTGACCCCTCGCAACGTGACTCTCGCATGGAGCATAAACTTGTCCGTGTGGCGGCACATGCGAAGCCGCTTGTTTGCATTTTGGTCGGTGTAAAAGAAACCGTTGTGTATGTGTGGGGGGGGTACAGCTGAACCCCCTGCCCACCCAGATCCTCCGCTGTGGCCTGTCCACACTGTCTAGCAGGTGACGCATCGGACACGGACGCGAACATGTGTTCCACTCAAGACGGGGATTTAGCGCGGCCCTCAGTGCGACTCCGCGATATCAACTGGCAGCGTAATTCACGATCGTACAAGATAAATGTACACTTATACTATGAGACAGATGGAGCGATTTGGAATGGATAAATGGGTGGATAAATCAAGTGGTTGTTATGTGACCAGACAAAACCGCAAGCCGGGGCCAACGTGCAGATGTCTTAAGCTATGCACACATTTGTGGTCTGTCTAATGTAGTAAGATCATTTCCCATGTGAATATGCCGTTTAATCTGATGAAAAGCAGGAGGAAAAGAGTAGAAAGGCCATTGTCCGCGTTGCTTTGTCAGTGAGTGAGCGCTGTCATCCTCAGACAACCCCAGCGGCTCCCATATCTCTCTCAGCCCTTTAGCTTTACGCTGCCACTCTCCTCTCAAGACACAAATAGACTAGTTGTCTCCTTGTACATGTTGGATCCTCCGATTTTTTTTTTCCATCACGAATTTGCGTTGATCCTAATCTGCCTTTAGCACCGAGGCCGACAGCCAATACTAACATATTCTGAGGAAAGAAGTGCCTCTGACAGGTGAGCGGCTCAGAATAGTTGTGTGAGAACCAGACCACACATGCGATCACATGTTTTAGTATTCATAAGTGAGAGTGCACAGTTGTTTTTAATTATGTCTTATTAGGCGGGTTACATGTATTTTTATTTTCATTCACACAGGAATATCTACACTAATGCTGCCTTCATGTGCTGCTGTAAAGATGAAGTGGAAATTACAAGCGCATTGTGCAAAAACACCCAAGAACACATTGCAAATTAGTACATTTGGGCGATAAAATTGTCTACAAACTACTACCTTGCATCTGCTTTGTTAGCTAAACGTTTGGATTTTTTTTTTTTTAACATAAATCTAAAATGACGTAGGCTACACTAAATAAATATAGTCTATGCTTCATAACAATCAGCTAAAAGACATGAAAAACATATGATCGCAGCTCTCCATCTTGTTGAAAGGTCAAAGGTAACTCGGGCATCAGAATTATTTCCCAGTTTTACAGTGAAAAATACAACATGAGGTGGCGTTCATGTGCAATGTTCATGTGGTAAAAGTGGTGTTCACCATAATTTCGATTCCACATGAAGGCAGCATTATTCACAATGTACCAATGAGTATAAGGTGCACTGCATTGGGTTGCAATAATGTTGTATGTGCTAGAATTACATAGTACACAGAGGGTAGTGTCCACTTCAGTCATAAAAGTGCTTTAGGGCGGCCAGAGGCGATAAAGATATTGAATGTGAAAGCGAAGCTGTGGTCAGGTGGCTGTAAAGATTACTCTCATGAAAACATGGCTCATAGTTTTTCCATGCACACATGTGGACATACACAGGCGCTCAGGGCAGTCTGTGTCATACAGACCCCTTTCATCATTGGCACAGAGCTTGGACCCTGAACTATGTGTGATCTGAAGCTCATAACGTTCACTCCTGCGGCACATTCCTCCCGCTGCACCACACTGTAGCAGCCAACAACCGTAAAACATAAATGTTTTTAAGATCTGAGCGACCGCAGGCTCCCATGTCACTGCTCCTCTCTGTCTTGGTTCAACATGCCGCTGTGGTTTGGTCCGGAGGTGTGGAATGTGTTGCTGACAATGACACAAGCCCAGAGTTGTGGCTCGCCCCCCTCTCCCCCTCTGTCCCACGGCAGCCCTGTCCGAGGGGCCTAGTCCAGCTGTCTTGTTGTGGTCAGATTCTCAGTAGTGCGCCGTATCACATGGGGAGGGGATAATCCCACACTGGGATCAGCGCTGGCCCGGGACACAGCCTCTCAGGAAAGAGCTGTACACCCGATGCTCCGCTCTGAGATAAGAAAATAGAGACTGAAAGAACAGAAAGTGACAGGACGTAAAAGCAGAGATGTTGCAGAAAATGATCCTTTTTCCCAAAGACGACAGTGTTATCTTCTTCCTCGTGGCTCTGTCTCAGTGTGCGCCGCTGCGCTGCTGGACTGTAAACTGAAACTGCTTTGTGCAGAGCTCTTAATTCTTGTCAGCATCTATTAATTATGGACCAGTTGGATGTTGGAGTTCAAACGGCTCCCGCAGACTGGATTCCTCTGACTGCTGGTCACTTGTCGCTCGTCGCTGCCACATGAAACCAGTTTGTGTGAAAAAGCTCCCACAATTCACTGTCACTTAGTCTGACAAGGATGAATTTAAGGTGCACACCTGCTCTGTATATTTTTGCATTTACACACTCCGCGCCGCTTTATTAGGCCTTTGTGTGCCATTAAATAGAGAGAAGCCACTGAACTGATTTAATATTGAGAGTACATGCACAGTGTCCTGGCGCATAATTTATAATTTTAAATTTACCTTAACCAAGAGTAATGGTAAAAACAAGTGCGGCTCCATCTTTCACAAAGTGGCCCGTGCTGCCTAACTGACTAATTAAAACACAAGCACATGTGTTCAGAGAACAAGAAGTCTATTTGCGAGCCTTATTGATTACTTTAAGGCGTACAAATGGAAAGCAGTGTTAGGAGAGGGGCTCTCGATTTAGCTTCAATCTGCCAGGCATAAAATGATCTCAGTGTGTTTGCTGGGAAGAATGAGCTCCCTCTGGGCACGCCGGGTAATTAGGTTAGTGGATAGTCAGTGTCAGGAAATTGAAAGACCATCCTAATCGGATTCTTTTGTTTCCAGGGGAATCAAAGGAATTTATATGAGTCACTGGGAAATCTCACACGACTCAATTCCACTTGACCATGTAAAGTGTGTTTGCTCTCCCTCGGAGCTCAAACAACTTTTAATGCGGCCGCGTAAAGCCAGCGCACAGGGCGTCTGCGCTGTGTCCTCTAAGACCGCTCTCCGGATAATCCCCGATATGTCCCGTTTGTATTCTAACTAGATACTTAGGCTCGCTCACTCAGATTGAGCAGTCGCCCTGCCTTTTGAAAGGTTACAAGCCTCTGAAATCTTTTGTCCAACTCCATAACTGTGGCAGATTAAATTTCAATTTATACTCCATTTGTAATATGTTAAACTCAAATTTAATTGAATTAAAAAATGTTTTTTCATCTTGCAGGAGTTCGTTTGGACCGAGTGCGAGGCGGGCGGCAGAAATACAAGAGGAGGCTGGACGCAGAGAACGGCGGCTACCTGGGCCTCACCATCCCCCCTCCCTCTAAGAAACCATGTGAGCCCCTCTTGCCTTTTATTCCATTATTTTGGCTTAGACGCTATTCTCACCTTGCCTCAACCTTCATCCCGTTCATCCACCGCTCACTCCGTCTCCCGCACTTTGCATTTCTTGATTTAATCTTTTTTGATCAAGTAAAAAGCGTGACACGTTCCCCTCCCTCAGTGACGAAGATCGTGTCTCATCTGCTGGTGGTGGAGCCGGAGAAGATCTACGCCATGCCCGACCCCACCATGCCCGACGGAGACATCAAGGCCCTGACCACGCTGTGCGACCTGGCCGACCGCGAGCTGGTGGTCATCATCGGCTGGGCGAAACATATCCCAGGTATGGAGCGATGCCAGACCAGATCGTGGGCTATGGAGGACTAAAACTGCCAAAATAATAAATGAATAAATAAATGTCCATATTGGCAAATAATTATTAAGATATCACTACAAATGCTGAGATTTAAAAACTAATAATTGTGCTCAAAACAAAAAATAAAGCCTTATTATTATTTTCTGTCTGCATTTATCTATTTATTCCTTAATTCATTCATTATTAACATTTATTTTTCATTTCTTTTCTCTTTTATTTTTTCGCTCTGCTTTATTTTTACGGCCTGCATTATTCTTTTCTGGATTCCTCTCGCCGAATGCAAAGTAAAGGGGGCGGGGCCACAGATAGTTAGACCTAAGAAATCGTATCATCAGACAGGAGCAACGAAAAGGTTAACGCCCCCTTTTCGGATCAGCCAATCACTGTAACAAGACCGCCCCCTTACTTTGCATTTGGTGAGAGGAATCAAGAAAAGAATAATGCAGGCCGTAAAAATAAAGCAGAGCGAAAAAATAAAGCAGAGTGAAAAAAAAAAGCAG
>OMNZ01027938.1:5301-20055 GCA_900303255.1 Lesueurigobius sanzi | reverse complement strand
TTTGGATCCTATTTCTATATTTGGTCATAAAATACAGTTTTTCCAAGAAAAAAAAAAAAAACAAAACACTTTTTTAATAATAGATTAAAATAAACAGGGATTGTCTCTAAAAGTGGCAAGTCCCCAAAAATGGGGACTCTAGGGCTTAAGAGGTTAAAGGAGCTTTGTTAATTCTGTTGTGTTAGTTGGAGTTAGTTATTTTGTGTTTATTTCAGTGGTTAATATTCGTTTGTTAACTAGTATAACTAGTATTTTATTTCTTTCGTTAATTGTAAATATGTTTCCTCCTTTTGGGACACTTTTTGTTTAATTCATCTACTTTAAAAATAATTTGATTCCTCAATCAATTTATTATTGTAGTTTCTGTGTCTGAAATATAATGTAATCTGTGCGACATACGCACAGCGTTGGTAACACACCGTACAGCTCGTGTGCTGTTCTTGCAACCTTCATAATAAGCTGCATGGAACCCACAGTCTGTGGGTTTGTTGCACGGTGTTCCTACAACGACGTGCGTTGGCTGTAAGAATGAAGCAATAGCTGTACGTCAAAGCATCCTCTAGTGGTGCGCACGCTCGACTCACAGGTTGTAAGTTGGTTGCGCGGTGATCTTACACCACAACAACGTTCTCCACGAACAAAAAAAAAAAAAACACAGCGGTTTCGGAAAGGCCATAAATCACATGTCCAAAAAGTCATGCGTCCAGTTGTGACTGAGGCTTTAAGTGTGTGTGGCACAGATTTTTAGTCTCAAAAGATGTGAAACAGAAAAGAAATCCTGCACACCATCAATCCTTGCATAAGTTTATTGGGTTGCAACGTTTCGACCCAGCCGGGTCTTCCTCAGGCAAACATTTTTTGCAAAAAATGTTTGTCTGTTTTTTTTGCCTTCATCCTATGCACCCATCCTCTGTGATGTGCCAAGTCTCCTACCTTTTCATACGAGTCTCAAAAGATTTAAACTCCTGTAGTGTGTGGGCAGGATTATAAATCAACCTACTGTCCTTGTGTTTGTGGTCATTTAAAACTGAATTTATCGCTCCCATGTGCGCCATCCACTGATTTGTATTGAGGGACGCTGCTCGATAAGAACACGTGAGTGCAAATAAACCAATCATATGGCCTGACTCATTTCCCTCTCTGTATCTAGATACTACGTTGCCTTGTTTGGACCTCCATGGAAAAAAACAAACTTTGGGCACCCCTGATCTAAATAGCATCAGCGGGAGTCAAAACTTTACCAGTGTTTTACTGCTTATGAGCTGTTTTGCGAAGTTGGCGTCGGTGCTTGCAGATACTGGCTGTAACTTCAGCTCAGCGCAAACAAAATAAAAACAAGTCATTTAAAGTTGGGGAAATAGTTCAATATTTGGCACAGCTCAGGTGGCACCGACCTCAGAATAAGTAGGTGCAGAAGCAACCCACTGTGTTTGCTTGTAAGAAACAAAAGCAGAGTTTATCATTATATTACAATACATTGTTTATAAGCAACATCATTGTAATTATTCTGGATAGAGTATACAGTTTTAGGATTCACAAATACCGCAGAGAACATACAAACTCCAAACAGAAAAGCTCCTGTGTTTCCTGTCATTGTTAATTTGCTGATGGCTATGATGTCTATGAGATTCAGCATTCGAGACAATTCAACAGATCGTTGTGTACATGCAATGATTTTCTCTTTTTTTCTGGCCAGATCAAAAGGTTTTCAGCCTCACGCAATGTTCGAAAAACAACATTGCACCAGTAAATCCGCACACAAAAACAACAGAAAATAAACTGTGGCTAATCACACATGCAGTATTTCCAACAGATGGCCTTTTAATGTAGGGCATTCTTAGCCAGGTCTTCTCTGTCCACATGCGTGACAGCTTTGAGAGCAGCGTGCCGGCGCCGAGGGCATGAGCGGGGTGTCAAGAGGTATTGATAAAATAGCTCCTCTTGAGCCTTCCTGAGCGGCGGTGGGCAGGAAATGGCTGCTAACTGCTCTTGGAGGATTCAGGACGTATAGAGGGAGCACGTCCTTAATACTGCCGTCACCGCGGAGTCTCCTGGAGGTCAGGGTGAGCATTTGTCACTGCGCGCCTGACCCCAGCCCACCAAGGTCAGGCAGAGGTGGTGAACCTCATGCACCACAGCTTGTGACAGGACCATAAGCCAGGGAGAATGTGAGGGGATAAATCAGAGAAATACATCTAAATCTGTTCCAGATTAACCGGTTTTATGATTATCGTGATTATAAAAGCTCATGGTGGGTAGGTAGAGAATTTTAGGAGTCACAGTAAATCGTTTCTCATGAGCCATAGCGAGTATGTGTCCAAACGGAGCACACTCAACGGTAAAGGCTGAAGAAATGTCCACCAACAATACAAACATCAGTGGCAGGTTAAATAATCCAGTGTGCATAATGTCGCCAAACGAAGAGTCCCAAAAGAAGAATGCGGTGCACTGTTTGTTTTATCATGGTAAAAAACAAAAGTGATCATAGGCTGAATGCTCAGTAGGATTTTAACCCAACAACAATCAAATTAATATTTTTTGTGAAAGCCTACATCCAGTCTAAACATGATCTAAACCTGGCCTAAACCTCAAGTTTGAAGGCACTAATTTTTGAAAGATTTTGAGAAATTCTCTGTATTTTCTTCAAAAATTCCTGAATAGTAATATTTTAGCAATATTTCCCCCCAGAATAATCGTGACTCAAAAATGTTGAATTGTGACATCTGTAGTATAATATTATATTTTCATATTCTAACAATCATTTTGAGATTCTGTAATTCTGATGTAATTCTAATTCTCAGATTAATTAAAGATGTAAAGATGAAATATGTATTTTTATCTGTAAACAGTGGCCTGCTGGTTGAGAGACCGTTGCGTCACACCAAGGCGGTCCCAGATGTTTTGGATTTCTGTACAAAGTGCCCCCAAACTCTTCACTAAAAACATGAAGACGGTTTGTTGTTGTTGTTGCAGTGTGTGAAATGTTAGCGCCACTATAGTTGTGCTATCAAATATTAATAGTAATGTCTTTATTCATTCATGTCATTCATACAACCCTTTGTGAAGCTCTGCAGAGCGGATATGGCTGCTATTGTGTGCATAGGTCTATATTAAAAAGAAAAATGAAACCACAACCCATCACAAAAATCACACTCAAACACATGCATGAGGTCAATATAAAGTGAATAGAATGGGATTTGAAATGGCACTATTTCATTCATGGGAAAATTACACAAATTCAGCCAAAATTTCCCAGGATATAATTGTCCAATGAATCAGTGATGACTAATAGCTATTATTCATAATTATAGAAGTGCTTTACTCTAGCTATGAATGATGCTCACTCGTGAACCTGGTCAAACCTGTATATTGAGTACAATCAAAGTCCAACGGCTGAGCTTAAGTTGAATTTCTTGCAAACTACAATTAATTTCAGTGTCATATTACTCCGGTCAAGTTTCACACATGGAAACTGCACTACAGCCGACACTAATGTGGCTGTGTGTTCTCCGTCCAAACATCCAAGGACGCTGTTGCAGCAGCTCTCTGATTGATGCATCACCATTGGCCTGCCATGAGCTCTGCTGAAGGTCAAGCCTGAAAAGACACTGAAAGGAAGGAAACAGCAGGAGGCTCATGGTGAATGCCAACTAGAGAAAATCATATTTGGCACAGGGTTCCCCCATCAACCCAAAACATTCACAACAGGTTAATCCTCCAGCCAGGTGATCCGGACCATTAGCCTGACTCAAGATCTGGAGATGGTTTCCCGGGTGCTGCACTGCTCCTTAAGGTTTGGCCCAACCACATGGAAGAATGGGTCAAATGCACAGGACAATTCCCCATATTGTATACAGTGGAACTCTTTATGTAGAATAAAGAAATTGACAAGGTGATCATACGCAATATTTGGAGTGATCTTGTGGTGATACAATTTGTTTAGGGCCTACACATCACCACACTCTCTTGGCTGTGGGATAAAGTAAAATAATATGCTGCTAATATGACACAAACAAACAACTGGATCAACGAGAATCATGAACAAAACAACAAAAAGGAAAAATTAACAACTGGAAACAAAACCAAATTCTATTGCATCAACATTCACCCACATCGACTGAACATAATTGAGACAAAGCAAGCTAGTCATCTTGCTGACTAAGAGACACCACATGAAAAGGGAGTTTGAGGGAAGCCAATCACAAAAGCACTATTATATACATCTTACTCATATCAAATGGGGGGAATTTAGCTTTTTAAATTGTGCTGGCAATCATCACGTTCAGATGTGTTTTCAAAGCCAATCCGATTTTTTAAGAAGTCAAAAATTTGCTGATTTCTTATTCTAATTGATTGTAAATACTCAAACTGTTATTCAGAATACCAGCCAAAGGATGGGGGAATGGGCTGGGCGCACCCTTAGAGATAGGGTGAGGAGCTCAGACACCCGGGAGGAGCTCGGAACAGAGCCGCTACTCCTCCACGTCGAAAGGAGCCAGCTGAGGTGGCTCGGGCATCTGTTTCAGATGCCACCTGGTCGCCTCCCTCGAGAGGTGTTCCAGGCACGTCCCACTGGGAGGAGGCCCCAGGGAAGACCCAGGACACGCTGGAAAGACAAGGTCTTTCAGCTGGCCTGGGAACGCCTTGGGATCCCCCAGGAAGAGCTGGATGGGGTGTGCGCGGATCGGGAAGTCTGGGCATCTCTGCTCGGACTGTTGCCTCCGCGACCCGACCCCGGATAAAGCGGAAGAAAATGGATGGATGGATGAATGGATGGGGGAATAAAATGGCAAATTGAGTGGTGGCAAATTGATTTGCACTCTTGGCTCAGGTCTAGATGGGTTTCTCCTGGTAACACCACCCACAAACTCAAACATGCACAGTAGATAATTCTTCATCTCAGTTATTCTGGACAATTGGTCAGGAGGGTCTTGGCAGTGTGCCAAATATCCCTACATTGAAAACAAATGTAGCGTCTGCATACTGTACATGGAGAACAGGAAGGATGACTTGTTTGAATATTATTTATACAACAAACTTGCAGCTGATGTGCAGTAAATAATGAGCTATAAACCAAACAGTGTTTCCCCAGGCCTATGTCAATCCTAATATGTCACTACAGTGATTATGCTATCAGCAAGCACAATGTTACAAACATTTCTAATTAGTAGTGGCACTTCCTGTGGATGACAAAATTAGACACCTTTATTTTACCAGGAAAGTGCCACTGAAATTCTGAATTTACAACCTTGAAAAAGAGATTCCCACGAGATAACTGCACAACACACCATTCTGCCCGTCTAAAGCAGGGGCCACTTGCTTGATCTTTGTACAGCTGGTCAATCATTCAGTGAATCATTCAAACAGTGGATTTAGCAGAGATTTTTGTGTTTAGCCTTCTGCTGTCACACTTTTCATCAAGGCTGGCTCCTTAAAGGCCTGATACATAATGCTGTAGTTAGAAATGAATCAGGAATGTTAGGGATGAGTTTGGACCACAAATAACAATCTGAAATCAAATCAGGCAAAGGGCCTTTAAAGTTTGTGTAGGTTCTCAGCTGATGATGATCTTTGGAGTAAGATCGAAACGTCCTACAATTCAACTACAGAGTACAGATGAAGACTGAAGAATCTTTGCCTACGATGGCCTTTAAAGTGAACACATCATGGCACAAGACATTCTTCAGGGTGCCTAGGCATTAATAATTAGCATTTTCTAAATTGAAATAACGTCTCTATCGTCATCAGCTGGTGAGTATATTTGGCCTCACAGGCAGCAGTGGGAATAATCTTCCATCTCTTCCAACAATGTGACTAGCAGCTCTGTGGCACCTCTGTGTGCACACTTTGAGCACAGAACTGCTCAGGACTAGAACTCCAGGAATACACTTTTGACTTCGCAGCGCCATTATAACATGGTTTAAAGCTAAACAAAGTCAATAATGTATGATTTGTTTGGGAATATTACATCACATGACCACACTCTCATGATGAGGACAGTAAAAACTGCATCCAGGATTATCTGATTCCGTCTGCCTCAGATACAGGAACTGCATTAAAAAAAAACGTGAGAAAAAGGCTCTCGGAATCATGCAGGACCCTAGTCATCCCACACACTCCCTCCTCTCTTATCTCCCTCCAGGGAGACGTTTGCAGAGCCTCAGAACTCGGACCTCTCATTTTAGACAGTTTTTATCCTCAGGCTTATGAACATTAGCTTCAAGGAGGGCTACGGTTGCTTCCATTTAAAATGTAATGTTGTACATACCTGGTTTGTATTGATGCATTTTTTTATTTGTAAAGTAGTATTTTTGTTATTGAGCAGAGAGAGTGCCAGGGCAACATTTTTTTCATTGCACATGACAAATAAACTTGAAACTCAAGCTGTCTCTTTTTAAATGTTAAGCCTGTTTCTCACCAGTGTTTGTTATTGAGGTCATAAACTATTGGACCAATTATCGAGCAGCAAAAAGTCCTACCGTGGCTATATTATAAAACATCACTTGAGGGCTGTAAAATTCAAACATCCCTTTCAAAACGATACAGTATGTAGACTGATACCAAAGTTCTGTGTTGCTGTTGTGGACATGTCTCAGGTTGCGTGGTTCATGCTCCTCTCAGATCCGGAGCATGTTGCCAAATGAGTCATGAATGATGAGAGCATATGGCACACCCAGACAAACTGCACCATCAGCCGAGAGGAACGGTGGCTTCAGACTCCCTCACTCTGCCTCAGACTGTCACAGCTCGCACACAGCCGCCCGTGTAGCGCTTACATGCATGAGTTGTACTACCGATGTTTGCACCAGAGGCAAATTTCTCTGCACACATCCAGCAAGTTCTTTTCAACCACCAAAAAAAAAAAAAACAGGGCGGCTTTCGACAGTTAAATGTCTAGGCCACTCTTCCAACATCAGTGAAGGTGCCAGAATGTTGTAGCTAAGGGCCATAACTTTGACTTATTTTTACACTTCACCAACTCCTTTATAATGCATCAGCGCTGTCGCACGGCATCCGGCTCTGCACACTGATCAGATAGAAGTCTTAAAAAGCAGCAGCTCTTTTCAGGTGCACTTTTAAAAACGCTTCTCCTTTGGTCACGTTGCACAAATACTGATCTATCTTTGGCGTCTACCATCTCACGAAATCGTTTCATTTTGCTTTTTTTTTTTTTTTTTTTTTTTTGCTTTGTGGGGAAAGTGCTATTAAAGCAGGTAGCTGTTATTGTGAAGGGGTAATGGCATGGAGAGTCATCGACTGGGAGTCATTACACCCAATAATTGCTCTTTATGATCGTAAAATAAGGCTGCAATATGAGGCACTTACTGGACCCAGTGCCACCATAGAGCGAACATTGTTCTCCCATATTGGCCCTATTTTGGAAAGTGATTATCCTCACGGACAAAACGCAAGCAAGTGTGCTAAATTACTATTCATGCTGATTTCATATACAGTAATGACTTGTATTCATGAGTACTTTCAAGGCAGGGATTGGCTATTGCAAATGAATAAGCTATTCACAATGCTTCACTTCACACTTTCACAAGATGAGAAATGTTCCCATAAATGGTCAATTTACAGAACTGAAGATGATCCTAGTTTGATGAAGTAGAAACAAAGATTACAGATAGAAAAGGTAGAAGGTGGCATATTGATACAGTTTCATAGAGTCTGATACGACAAAAAGCTTTATTTCATGTTTAATGGTTGCGTGAAGACATTTATTCTCAAAAAGCCTGTTTGTTTGCGCTTTCCAACTTCAGAAACTAGCCAAATGATGATGATGATGATTCTAGTCCCTGATCAAAAGTTCACATACAGGTGATTGTCAAAAAATTAGAATGTCATGAAAAAGTTGATTTATTTCTGTAATTCCATTCAAAAAGTGAAATTTTCATAATGTATACATTCATTCCACACAGACTGATATATGTCAAGTCTTTATTGTTTTTAATGTTGATGTTTATAACTGAAAACTAATGAAAAGCCCAAAGTATCAGTATCTCAGAAAATTTGAATATTGTGAAAAGGTTCAATATTGAAGACGCCTGGTGCCACACTCTGATCAGATAATTGACTCAAAACACCTCAAAGGTCTTTAATGGTCTCTCAGTCTAGTTCTGTAGCTACACAGTCATGGGGAAGACTGCTTTTTCATGAGTCCAATTTTGTCAGAGAGTCCTGTAGTTTTTCTTTGCTCCTGAACAAATCCCTGGCAGTTGTTGAAGGTCATGTAAACGTTAGATCAGGGACATTTGAGTAGTTTCTGTTTCACTATGATTTCAAAAGAGTAAACTCTTTCTTTGGCTATAAATGGCTTTGCACAACCACTAACCATGAGTAGAAAAAAAAATCATGTCATCATGGCCAAAAGATTAAAAGGGTATGTAAACTTATGAGCACAACAGTATATTCAATAGGATTGAGGTAGGAATAAAAAAAAAAACAAAAAAAAACATGATGGCTGAAAACTGAGATTTTGAGTTCTGGCTGGAAGAAAAACAATAACTCTCAATGCAAACTGCTATCATCGATGCTATACAGTAATGCTATGATCAATTCAGATGATGTCATACACTGTACAAGTTAAATCTGCACATTGAATGCGTGGTTTAATATGACATATTTTGACATTGTTAATGCCAGGTGCACACTGCAGGACTTTGGCCATCTGCGACGCACAATCACTTGTCGTGGGGAAAATTGTGAGCCAAACCTCAAAACTGAAGATCGTAGGTTGCACAGTGAGACTGATTCGTAGTTAGTTAAACTGATTAGTCACTCAGTTCTATTCATTATCGTTTTAGCTAGTGCATAACTTGAAATGGAAGTTGCTCCAAAAGCACTCTTACAGGATAAGTTTTTTAAAATGGTAGAGAACAGAAGACAGGGCATGGGTTTGGGTTTTGAAGCTTCCAGGTCACCAAAGAATGTTTTGAAGCTGACCTTATTTTGCTGCACCTGTCCAATGCAAAAAAAATCACAGACCTCAGCACAGGTGCCGGAAACCTGTGTCTACTCCCCCCCACATCCCCATTTTCACTTTGGGAAATGAAGTCGAGCGGCAAGACTGGAATTACTACTTTAAAAACATTAAATTTGCCCCTCTTTAGTCCCTCTCCACTGTACTGTATGCTGGCCTCGCGACTGAATCTAATGATGTGATTTAATTCCGGAAACATAATGTTGGGAACTGGCTGGGAACTCCTACAGGGAGGAAAAATGCAGTGCAGTGTACAGCCATTCATTCTTTGGGCTTTACCAACTTAATCCGTCTCCTCTGGGAGACTGTAGACTAATCCGGACATACAGAAAAGACAGAAGAACATGCTTCCACTAATGGTTTCCTCTTTCGTGGTATTAGGCGGTATTGGACTGCTCTGTGTTATGGCTAAGAGAAAAATGTGCAAACAGATTTAAAGATTATTTGAAGGATTTACTTGTTGCGATGAAAACAAAGAAATAAAGGCAATCCTCAGTGTGCAGCAGCGGAGGGTTTGTTCTTTGACCCTGCGTCAATCTGCACCACGGCCTTGTTCAAACTTAGCAACGTAAATATATCAACCAGTCATGGCTTCATTCATTCACAGGTGAGTTGAAATCGCAGTCAGGTATAATTATGAAATAAAGTACAAACAATGAGAAGCAAGAATAAGTGGGAAACCGTTGCCAAGAGTAGTGGGATTTTATTTTTGGCTCATTCGAGTTTTGGATTGTTGCCGATGCTTGTACATAAAATAAATGTCATTACTGGTGTATAATATCAGACTGATTGAATCGCTGGTATTATAAGCCACTGTAGTTATGTTCTGCTTCTGGTGATGGCGTTAAATCGGGCTGTGCCTTTAATAGAATTTTGATCACAATTTCGATTCTTGGGTCAAACGATCTTCAAAGTAATAAAAATGAGTTGGAATGATTCAGAGAAGGAGGACACAGTTTGGAGAGTTTTGAGCTGGCTAAGTGGCCACTCAATTTCAATAAAGTAATTTGTGATCCAATCGTTACCAAGAGGCGGCTACCTCGTTCATTTGGTGAATATTTTGTGATGCAAAGACGAAAAGCTGGCAGTGGATCCAGCAGGGTCCTGTGTGTAAACTGTTAGTAGTGATGTGACGTTCATGACCGAATCGGCTCTTTTGAACGGCTCTTTGAGGTGAACGGTTCGAACCGGATCTCATTTGTGAAAAGAGCCGGATCATTTTTTCAGTCAATTTGAGGCAGATTTACCCTAAATGGACTCAAGAATCAGCACGACAGCAGAGAAGGCGACGGAAGTGAAAGATTTTTTGCACTAAAAATAATTTGTGTGACAGGTGTAGCCTTTTTTTAGTGAATGTGGCACAAAATTTCATTCACAAACACGTTTTTGAAGGAATATAAACTCATCTCCATCATCATTTGGTGTAATCTGGTTTAACCCTGATTTAGCTCTGGTCTAATCCAGTTTTTGTCCCATTTTAGCCCTGGTTTAGACCCTGTTTAGTCCTAGTTTATCACTAGTTTTGCTCAGTTTTAGTCCTGGTTTAGCCCTGGTCTAGTCCTGATGTAGACCTGATTCAGTCCTAGTTTAACCTGGTTTTAGACTTGGTTTAGTCCAGTTTTAGTCTTGGTTTTGTCCAGTTTTAGTCCTGGTTTAGACCAGGTTCAGTCCAGTTTTAGCCCTTTTGGTTCATTAAAAAAAAACCTGTGCTGGCCTAATATCTGCTCATAATTTAACGTTTTTAACTTGAGGTGTCTCAAAAAACAATATAAAAAGGAGCCTTTCAAATGAACGGATCCCAAAGACTTACTGTAAATCCCATCACTAACTGCTAGCTATAGGCTAATGGGGCTAAATATGCTAACAAAGCCTCAGCTAGAAAATTAAGATTATTCTTCTCTCCTTTGACAGTCACCAGTGGTTGGTGTAACTCAATGTTCAGTGTATGATGCAGGTCACATCAGTCACATCATGCTTATAATGTTGCAGACATGACATAATGACTGAATTATAAGTAAAGTGAACTGACACAATGAGTTAATTTTGTTGCAATCATCCGAGGTGACCCGAGGTGGACTTTCAAATGAACTTTCAACAATACATAATCATGGCTTGCACTTTTGTTGGTGGACACTTCATTCAGACAAGGCTTGCCCAAAGACACAACAACAGTCTGCTCCAGGGGCGGCCAGGATTCAAGAATAAAGAAAAGAAAATGCTCTACCATCTGAGCCACTGTCATTCCAGTGTAATCACTAACGCTAATTATACTGTTCTAAGATGTTGACTTGTGTAGCCTTTTCCCTCCTCCTTTTGGCTTACAGCAAATTATCAACCTCATGGTGTATAACGATTTGCATATTTAATTTGGCAAAGATGTTTTGTTGGATAGTATATCTGGCACAACCTTCACTATTTCTTTAGACTGGCTTATGCCTCCTGGCTGGATTGTTTTTTTTTTTTTTTTTTTTGGGCTTTGTAATTAAAAACACTGCCTTATCTTACAAAATATTTGGGAGGGAAATGTCTCTAATGTATAAAGTTTAGACATTATTTCCACTGGCTTCACTATAACTTCCCCGCTCAACCCTCACCACCCACCACCACAACCCAGAATAATAAAATAAATACAATAAAACAAGAACAACCCTTGATAACATCTTTGAGTTATGTTGTATGACAGACTAAAAACGAATGTGAACAAATCTCATCGTATCTGCTTCCACTTTCTGGTCTGGTCACGAATGCAGCTGCACAGGCGTCCCTATTGACTCACGCTTCCTCCAGCTCTTCCAGGGGGATCAAGGGGTGCTCCATAGTCAGCTGACAGATGTGTCCTATAGGTCTTACACAAGCCTCATCCTAATGGGACATACCCGCAACACCTACCCAGGGAGGCCACCAGGAGGAATTTGGATCTAAATCAATTTATTTTTGTATAGCCCAGTATCAGAAAAAAAAAATGTTTCCCTAAATGTCTGAGCCGCTCAACATCAAGGATTTGTGCTCTAGTCCGAGCTCTACCCTATCTCTTAGGGCAGTGTTTCCCAACCAGGGTTACGGGGAAATAAGATAAAATAAATTGTATTTTTGATTATTAGAGTCAAAGAAAAGCATGAAAAAACTTGTAACTGTAAAGGATGAGTTTGTGTATTATGGTTGTCTTTTTTACCGATAATTAGGAGTTTTAGTCTTTCACTTTGTAACTAATCAACAAAACCATCGAGGCAGGGGGTACTCATAGAATAAATGAAAGGCCCAAGCGGTACGCAAGGCAAAGAAGGTTGGGAACCACTGGCTTAGGGTGTGCTCAGCCATGTTAGAGAGAAAAACAATTAAAGCCACTTGAATGTGATTTTGTCCTTTGGGTCAAGACCCATATCTCAAGACCACGGTAAGGGTTGGAACGCAGATTGACCAGTAAACTGAGAGCTTTGCCTTTTGAGTCGACTCCATAGTTGGCCCATTAACCGCATCACTGCAGACGCTGCACCTACCCGCCTATCATTCTCACGCTCGGCTGCAAACTGCCCCAGCGTATCCTGAAGGTGCTGCTTTGATGAAGCTATAGCAGAATAACACTGTGTGCAAACAGCAGAGATAAGATCCTGCGGTCCCCAAACTGGACCATGCTTCTCCTGAATCCAAGGTTTGACTCGGAGGCGGGAATACACCCTCCCAAACAAAACATGACATAGTGTGCATATTGATGCTAAGTGGTGGTTCACAAACATTGTCGGTGTATTTGAAGATCTGTTAACTTGGGGGGAAAAAGTCTACAGCTGTCATTGTGGACCCCTCAAAAACCTCAAGGGGCCTTCAATTGATTAACTAAACTAAACTAAACTGATACTTGGTGGTGGTAAGCTACTATTTTAGCCACAGCTGCCCTGGGTAGACCGATGGAAGCAAGGCTGCCAATATGTGCCACCGGACCCTCCAACCACCACTAACCACTCTCTCTCTCTCATCATATTCGTACATAGTCAAGGTGTGTGAAGTGTCTTGCCCAAGGACACAACAGTAGTCCACATGCAGGAGCCGGGCCAGGCTTCGAACTCCCGACCTTCTGATCCTGAGACAACCCTCTCTATCACAGGTTTTAACGCGTTATTATCAATTTTAATCAAGTCAAAGTAATTTCTGAAAAATACCAAGCCCATCTCTTTATGTCAATAAGAAATAGTCCCTGAATTATTGCTCCTAGTATCTGCTTGCTCCAAACGTTAAGAATGATTTAGCAAAAGAAGAACCGGCGCTTTATCTACAGCCCACCATTTTCACTGAAGATTAAATTCCGCGGCTTTATATTCGCAGTTGAACGTTTTGCTGAGACAAATTGATCTCATGAATCTTTGAATTGACAAACAATTGCAAGATGTTTCTCCATTTTACTCCTCTTTGTTGTTTCTCACCATCCAATTTTCAGCATATTGCAAACACCTCGAGAGTGCAATGATTGCAGAAGGGCATCTGTCTTGCGTCTTTTTACCTGCCAATTCAATCCGAGCACTGAGGGTTTTCCGTCAATCTCATCATAGCATCCAATCCTCTTTAACTCCTTGCCCTGGAAAACAAGCAAAGAAAATACACGGTTAGCTATACTATGAAAATTAGAGTTAGGAATAGATACATCCTGGGACGCAGACACTGTTTGGATGTCTTTGCAGTACACAGCCGATGACTAATGCACTGTTTTCACAAAAAGGATTATGATGTATACTCAACTACCCAAAACGCACTTGTCTTAAACCCTAAGGACCGCATGCATCTAATAGAAAATTCTCTTTACTCTTTCTAAATAATCATGGAGTCATCTTGTTAGTTTTGCCTTTGGACCACCTTCCCCCGGCCTACTTTTTGCTGATGCCGATATTTGTGTTGCCTTTGGAGAAGCTCCATCCAGCAAGAAAAGTGTTACTTAAAGTCCAGCGCAGCTTTATTCCCGTGGGACTAAATGGTGCGACAGTAGACAGTACAAAGATGCGACATGTGCATACTAACATACAGTATGTATGCACGAAAACGGAGTCCGCACTGCACAAAAGGACGGCCCCTGTTGAATAAATTATGAGGAACAAAAGGGAACAGAGACAGAGCTTTGCAGATGTGCCCGCCGTCCATTAGCGCAGAGCAGGGAAGTGTGGAGTGCAAATAAGAGTGTGTTTGATCCGCGCGAACATTACTGGGAGGGCCTTTCATGACCCCCTGGCTTTTGTTTTTTATAAGATAAGGCTCAGAGCTTTGGCTGTCTCCATCTCATTTAGGCCAAGCACTGTTTTCACATTACTGTCGAATTACCGGCCGACGACTGCCAGCAGAATACCAATAGGAGGCTGCAGACACATTGGTGGCCATTATACGCCCAAACAATGGCAGAGTGATATAAAGCACCACTGAATCAAATCAAGGACGGTTTGGAGGCATCTGGGCCGTAGTGAAATGGGACTCTCCAGAGTATTATTCGGCAAAACAAATGGATTTACACCCCTGAGTAGCAAATTATTTTTTATTGAAAAAATACTTACGGCGTATTGATCGGGAGGAACTCAAGTGTCCTATTTTTCTTTTTCTTTCTGTTTGTTAAAAATGCAATTAAAAGGTCAGGGGAAGTGCAAGGACTATAGTAGATGCTGATGTTTTCACCATTTTTCAAACTTAAGCTGCCCACACACTACAGGATTGTGAATCTTTTGAGAGACACATGAGGAGCCCCACGACAGATCATGCCATGAGAGAAATGTGTGTTTGATAAAAAGACACAAGAAAGT
>OMNZ01027925.1:0-12845 GCA_900303255.1 Lesueurigobius sanzi | reverse complement strand
AGAAGGAAATGCCAAAATGCCTGAAGTCCAGTGTCAAGTACCCACAGTCAGTGATGGTCTGGGGTGCCATGTCAGCTGCTGGTGTTGGTGGTGCACTGTGTTTTATCAAGGGCAGGGTCAATGCAGCTAGCTATCAGGAGATTTTGGAGCACTTCATGCTTCCATCTGCTGAAAAGCTTTATGGAGATGAAGATTTCATTTTTCAGCACGACCTGGCACCTGCTCACAGTGAACCACTGGTAAATGGTTTACTGCCCATGGTATTACTGTGCTCAATTGGCCTGCCAACTCTCCTGACCTGAACCCCATAGAGAATCTGTGGGATATTGTGAAGAGAAAGTTGAGAGACGCAAGACCCAACACTCTGGATGAGCTTAAGGCCCGCTATCGAAGCATCCTGGGCCTCCATAACACCTCAGCAGTGCCACAGGCAGATTGCCTCCATGCCACGCCGCATTGAAGCAGTCATTTCTGCAAAAGGATTCCCGACCAAGTATTGAGTGCATAACTGAACATAATTATTTGAAGGTTGACTTTTTTGTATTAAAAACACTTTTCTTTTATTGGTCGGATGAAATATGCTAATTTTTTGAGATAGGAATTTTGGGTTTTCATGAGCTGTATGCCAAAATCATCAGTATTAAAACAATAAAAGACCTGAAATGTTTCAGTTGGTGTGCAATGAATCTAAAATATATGAAAGTTTAATTTTTATCATTACATTATGGAAAAGAATGAACTTTATCACAATATGCAAATTTTTTGAGAAGGACCTGTATACCGCTTGCATTAATTTAACTCTGTACGAAATCCTTAATAAGTTCCAGCTACTATCTGACTCGTCTCTGCCATTATTTCAAAGGTGCCTGCTCATTTACAAAAAAAAAGCATATCTATTTGCTGCGTGAAGTTAAAAATGACCTTCAGATATACAGTGCACGGCTCCGGAATTCATCACGGAGTGCGGAGATAGTGTTGACTTTGGTTTTTCATCAATTATTTTGACTTTTACCCACCAGCAAGGAAACTTTGGAGAGGTAGCTTAAGGGAAAAGGTGAACAAGAAATGAGGCAAGAATGCAATAACTTCTCCTTTTGTTTCTTGCGCAATAAACATAAATATTCAATGAAGTCAGGCCAGATTTGGGTCTCAGCAGTGCCGAAACGTAGCAAAAAATTCAACTTTCAAGTAGTCTGCTCTGGATAAATCTCCTTCGCAAATTGCTCTGAAGCTATCCAGTTCATCAGACACCGATTGTAGTTCTGATTCTCTACTCGTATTACAACATGAATGTGAATTGATCTATAACATACTACATTCTATGCATATTTTATTCTCTGGGCTTGTGAGCGCGTACACCTCCGCAAATGGTTGCCACGTCTCATTGAATTTCAATAGACAAGGAGTACATACTGGAGCTTACAGAAAAAAGACACGTCGAGGGGAGCTACTAGATTGAATGTGATAAGTTTGATGCTATTTGATGAATGGGGAAGTGAGGATAATGTTTTCTATGTATGGTTGAGCAAGTTGGAATGACTGATATGAAGGAAAACAAGTAGTGGCCATAATTAGCACACTATACTTGATTTGTGCAGAAGGTTCTTACAGCAAATGCTATTAATATGATGTAGGTGTGTACAAAGTTTTGCTTTGACCTATTCCTTTTGGACTTCCTTTTTCTGTGTAATGAGTATGAATTTAAATCTAAAAAATGATAATGTAACTATCTGTGTAGGTTCTCAGTCAGGAGTTGTCCATCGTAGGCAAAGATTCTTCAGTCTTCATCTGTACTCTGTAGTGGAAGTGTGAGACGTTTCGATCTTAGTCCAAAGATCGTCTTCAGCAAATAAAGACTTTAACACGTCCGTGGGTCTCTTAAGAGCAAACCAGAAGGAGGAGTTAACCTCTAAGTCCCTCCTCTCTTGGTACTAAAGGTTGGGAAAAAAACTTATTTTATTTTATTTATCTCATTTATCTTCATACTTAATACAGAGGTAACGAGCCCTATTATATATGACTAGGCTAAGATTTAGTACCAAGAGAGGAGAGACTTAAAGGTTAACTCCTCCTTCTGGTTTGCTCTTAAGAGACCCACGAACGTGTTTAAAGAACAACTAAACAGAATTAATTAACTGTATAAATAGGTGTCTAATAGTGTTTCTACATGTCTCCATTATTACTTTGACATTTTAGTGTACATTTGTTGAAATCTAACTTTTTGTGCTTAAAACCATCTGTGTGGCGCCCTCTTGAGGTTAAAACTATATGGCATTTGAATTGTGGAGTCTGTCACCTTATTGGTTCAATAGCTGATGTGAGGTCAGCAGCCCTGCCGCTGTGGGCCCTGCCTTGGCCCTGCCGCTAACACTACAACAACAGCAAGCTAATGTTGCTAACCAGACGCTAATGGTGATTCTAAACATTATGTTGGAGACTTAACACATCTGTAAAACAAATCCAGCGACTGAAACAGGTTCATAAAGAGCTTTTAAAAGATATAGCATGTCCAAATTGAGTAGCATTTAGCTCCTGGAGCAAGCATAACCTCAACACTATCTTATAAAGAGTAAGATAGAAACGTCTAACCCTTAAACTACAGAGTACAGATGAAGACTGATGAATCTTTGCCGATGAATAATGTAACTAATGTTAATAGGAGATCGCTATTTTTAAACTTCAATAAAACAAGCAATGTAGGCTTAATATAGATCCAGACCCTTTTTAGACACGGATTAGTCATGATTTGATTGTCGTTTGTGGGTAAAATACTATGCATTACTTTGCATCACTATTATTAACATTTGTACTACTCCAAGACTGATACGTTTTGAACCCATAATCTTCTCTCTAATCAAGCTATGATAGAATTGCATCATGTCAAATTGTATTTTATTTTAATCAGCGCTCAAGAACTAAGTATTTTCATCACTTTACAGCCAATGAATTATTTTCATTCGTTTGCTTTCAATTTTCTTCGCCTCGTCTTATCAGTATGTGTTTAGTTAATAGATTTTTCGTCTCCCTTCATCACTCCACGACGCTCCGCTGATCCCCTTTGTGCGCAATCTGGCCTTTGAACTGAGTCAAATTAGCGAGACTTTCTGACAAAGTGCTGGAGCCGCTCACTTTTAATTACTCAGTTACTCCAATTGCACTGCTGTACAATTTGACAAGACTGTTTAACCTAATTGTCCAATCACTGACGATGAGCCAGAGACATGATTAGTTCACTTTTTGTTCTGTGGAGTGAACGTATGGCTTGGAAGTGATGCCACTGTAATTCTTCCCATTGTCAAGCAGCCCATATACCAAATGCGCTCTTGAAGTGGGTTTAAAAAAGACTGATTTCACCGAGGCATTGTTATGAGTCATTGTCTTTGTCCGCATATATATATATATCAAGGGCAAAAAAATCATTGAACTAGGAGGGATTTTCTCTGGACGATAATAGCATTGAGTCACAAGAGAGAAATATCATCTCACCGCTATTACTCACGCTTTGGTATTTGTTTACTTGGTAAAACTTCATATCTCAGAAGCAATAGATTGTTAAGATTCAAAATGCGTTGTACATTGTATAACCGTATGTTGCATGGTCATCCAGTGTAAGGCCACGTCGGGTCACGAAATCCTAAAAAGGAAGACAATGCAAGTATATAAAGAACCATTCACCAGGGGCGGCTTGGGACATCGCCTCTGTTAACGCTGCCTCGCCTTTTCGTTTAATGCATTTTTAATACACAATGACTATATAAAGCCTGTTCTCCATTGTTCGGGATGAGTGTGAATTCCTCTCATGCATAGAATGAACGCAATAATGTCATTTTACGCCGTTGCACTCTTACAACCAAGGTTCACTTGTTGTATCACATGAAAGATGAATGGTGTGGATCCTTGGGGTTGAAATATCATTTGGTAGTGTCAGACATTCTCACATAATGTTTTAATATTGTTCAGTCTGTACATATTGTATAAGTTGTGTCAATCTACAAGTATGCGTTATTTTCTTTGGAATTATTGCTCTTGAATAGGAGCCAAATCTTTGAGTTTGTTCATTTCTAAGAGCCCTTCAAAGGATTGGCTCTTTCTTACATTGATTTATTTTATTGGCTGAAAATTAATTGGTGCGAGTCTACATTTTGATCCATCAAAGCTTAGACCCAGACAGTTTTTTTTTTTATGTGTGTGTAGATAAAATTAATAAATAAGTACACATTTAATCATCAGTCACTTTTAGAAATTAGGCTACAACTGTGATGATACCTATTCAGTTTTAGTCCTAAAACCTTGTGTTGGCTGCTTTGTTGAAGCTGTATCTTGCGTTCGTTCAATGAACATCGGAGTGAAATTGCACAAAAAATGGAATCAGCTCTTTTCACAAATGAGATCCAATTGATTTACCTAAAAGAGCTGTTCAGAAGATTGGATTTTGTCATGAACATCGCATCATTAGTATGTCCCGCTGATCGTGTCTCTTCTCTGCTTTGTTTCAGATCCGCCGAGATGCAGTCCTGTCTCATTTTCATCGGCTTGTTTCTCTCCGTGGCCAAATCCCAAGATATCCCCCCCTCAGAGGCATCATCTTCTCTCGGCGAATCGTGTGACTCGCTCTGTTCGTGCGAGGGCAAAGACGGCGTCCTGCATTTGAACTGTGAGCAGCGGAACATAAGCAAAATCTCCCAAATCAAAATCCCGTCAGGCGTGCCCTTCCACCTGAACCTCTACAAAAATGACTTGGTCGAGCTGCATGCGGAGGAGATGGAGGGGCTTAAGAGTGCCCTGTCACTGCACATTGGGGGTAATAGCATACAAGAGTTGGAGCCAGGGGTCTTCAGCGCGCTCGGATCACTGAAAAAACTCCACATAAATAGCAATTTTCTTGTCACCCTGAAAGAGGACACTTTCCAAGGCCTGGTGAATTTAGAGTTTCTACAAGCCGACACGAATTTTATCCGGGTCATTGAACCCGGGGCTTTCAACAAACTGATCCGTCTCAAGGTCCTAATCCTCAATGATAATTCCATTGAGTTTTTGCCCAACAACATCTTCCGCTTTGTACCCCTCACGCACCTCGATTTACGGGGCAATAAGCTTCAGACGCTGCCCTATGTCGGATTCCTGGAGCACATCGGGCGCATCATGGAACTGCTTTTGGAAGACAACGACTGGGTGTGTGATTGTGACCTCTTGCATTTGAAAATCTGGATGGAGAACATGCGGGCACAATCTGCAATTAGCGACGTGGTGTGTGGTCATCCGCAACACCTCAAAGGGATCATTCTGGCCAAAGTCAAGCGCGACGTCCTGTGCCCCTCCCATGCCGAAATTAACCTGGAAGAGCCCTCCAAGTCACTCGATATGGTTGTCACCCCCTCGTCTAAGTTGAATCAAATTCCCAAACAAGATGACTCCAAGATCCCCACGCCGTCTCACGTTCCTGGCAGCCCTTGTGTAGAGTACTGTGCCTGCCACAATCATCCCGTGACAGGTTTTTTAATGCATTGCCAGGACCGGGGCATCCAAGAGGTGTCAGATATCGGGATACTCCAGCAGAGCCCCACTAAGCTCGTCATGACTGGGAATATGATCCAAAAGCTGCGCAAATCGGACTTTGTCACATATGATAGTTTGGAATTGCTGAACCTCGCCAACAACAGAATTGATTACATTGACAATGAGACTTTTCTTAGCCTGAGTAGTCTGAAAAAGCTGTACCTAAACGGCAACAAAATTGAAAAGCTGTTCTCTACTATGTTCGTCGGCCTCCACAATCTCGAATACCTATATCTGGAATACAACCTGATCAAAGAGATTGCGCCTGGAACTTTTAACCCCCTCCCAAACCTGAAACTCTTGTCATTAAACAACAACCTCCTTAGCTCCCTCCCGCCACAAATTTTCCGCAACGTGCCCCTCAACAAACTAAACTTGCGTAAAAACCTACTCATGCACCTGCCTGTGAGCAACGTGCTCGACCAGCTCGATTCCCTGGAGCAGATTTATTTAGAGGACAACCCTTGGGACTGCAGCTGTGACTTGCTCAGTTTAAAACAATGGGTGGAGAAATTGAAGAAGGACACAGTGGTCGGATCTATTTTGTGCCACACGCCAAAGAAAGTGGTACAGTCCGATTTGAGGAGTCTTCGTAACGAGGTGCTGTGCCCTAGTTTGGGGACATATTACCCAATTGAGGAGGAAGCTGTCACTGCTACGCTAGGTCCTGACAACACCGGAAGAGGTTTGCTAAGCTCTTTGACGGACACCGTTCCCTTGTCGGTGCTAATTTTAAGCATGCTAGTTTTTGTTCTAATGATCATCTTCTGCTCGGCGGGACTGGTGGTGTTCGTTGTGCACAGGCGGAGGCGGAGAGCAAAGCGAAAGGCGCTTGAGGAGCAGCCTCGAGAGAATGCGAGTAGCAGTCCAATCCATTTACACTATAGCATGTACGGACAAAAGACGACGCACCATACGCTAACTCAGAGAACCGGATCGTCCTCCTTGTACGAGGAGAGGTCGCACAGTCCAATCGTCCAAATCTGCCGCAATCCAACCTACTGCTCCCAACACAAGGACCATGATACCGATATGGATTACAGCCTGGAAGATCCCGGGATGAAGCACCAGGTTTGTCGGAGCATCATGGAAAAGGAAAACACCTCTCCCCTCACCGGCCATCCCAAGTACAGGCCTATGACAGGAGAGTGTCCCGCGGAATTCGTCACGCTTGGGAATCCGAATTCTCTGTACAGGAACATTTTCGAGCGGGAAAAGGAGCTACAGCAACTGGGAATCACGGAATATCTTCGGAAAAACATGCCACAGCTTCAGTCGGCAGTGGACATGCAGGTTCCGGCACATCAGGAGGAGTTAAAGCTGATGGAGGCGATTATGTACACAAGACCGCGCAAGGTGATGGTTGAGCAAACTAAGAATGAGTACTTTGAACTAAAGGCGAACTTGAGCTCCGAGCCGGACTACTTGGAGGTCTTGGAGCACCAAACTCCTTTTAACTGAAGACAATATAACTATATAATATTGATCAGAAAACCAAGTGCCTTGTCCTGTTTGTTGATACTATATCCCATTAGCACACCACTTATGTTTAAATAGAACAGAATGTAACTGGTTTTACCTGTGTAATCTTTTCATGTTGACCCCAAAATGTAGCTGGTGAAAGTGTTTCTATTTGTGCAAATCTTGTGTCCATGGGTTTCAGAAACATATTTTTGCCTGTCATTGAGGACTTTTGACCGTCCAAAAGATCGAGCAGTGATGTTTATGTGATGTCTATGGCAACTGTCGTAATTTTACAGCATTTGAAACCCATGGATACACTGATCAGGCATAATATTATGATCGTTGATGGGTGAAAGCATCCGAAAGTGAATGCAATGTTAGAATGTATGGAGGTGAGGATCAAAAAGCTTTTTAGTTAGAGGGGTGAGAGTGTCTCGAAACCACTAAGTTGAGGGATTTCAGGGTACTGCTGATCAAACTGCTGAAAAGATTAGCGCTTATATTTGGCAGTTCGTCATGTTGTTATGCCTGAACAGTTCATTGCGAGATCAGTATGTAAAGACTGGGCCGGTTCTAACCTTTAGCATTCCACTTCATCAGCTTTTTATGATGGATCACATTTCAATGGCGGTCTCCTGCCAAACGAATTGATCCACGTAGCTCTCCACAATCCCCACCCACCCCCCCCACCCCCCATCTCATCCCACGCCCCGGCAGGATGGCAGCAGATGTGTGCCAGAACCAAGTGGGTGAATTCCAATCAGCTCTTGACCCAGAATTGCTGTTTAATCACTATATTCTGAGTCGGGCCATGACCTGATTCCTCCCCTCTGTCAGCCAGATGCAGTAGTGTTACCCGAATGCTCAGAGTGTGCCGTAGAGTCAGCAAAATGCCAAGCGCACATCCGAGAGAGAAAAAAAAAACAACAACAAAAAACAGCGAAAGGAGTTGTGTTTCTTTGCTGTTTCGCTGTCGGGTTTTGACATGCCGCGATGTCTTGCAGTCAAAGGACCTTTATTTATTTTTATACGGATTCACTTTAAGCGTGATTTAGTTCTCCGACAGAAAATAATAGCACTTAAAGTTATGGTATATTCTACACAATATTGTACAAATGCACTGCACTGTTCAGATGCCATATGATGGTGCATGACAATCAAGTCCTGCTGATGAATTTATTTTTGTTTTGATGAGCCACTTTGAGGATGTGAATGGTCATGGGAAACCTATTTTTGTTACAAATTTATCCACGCTACCACTTGAACTGATTTGCAACGGATATGCATTCGCGGAACGAAAGGAAACTTTGGGTTTCTTCACTGACGTACCAACAGCACTGGTGAATGGGATTTAGCATATTATATGTTCCAAAACGGTTCATCCAAGCACATGCTCGGTAGCTTTTATACTGAAATAGATTGACTTATTTATTCTGTATATTTTGTATATACTTATGTTCATTATGATATCTTTTTTTTTTTGTTTTTGTGTGCCTTCAGTGCTGTACAGAATATACCATGAGTTGTAAACTGATACATGAAATAAAGAATGATATTATGGCTAGTCCGTGAGATGTTGTGTGTTTTTGAGAGAGCAACAAAATGCACGGAGAAGCGGAGATATACTGAAGTGCTGCTCCACCCACGGAGGCTATATGCTGACTCCAAAAGGCCTTGGCACGCACTGAGTCCAATTTAAAAGGAAAACTCCTGTGAACTTTCCTCCACACACAGTCAATATATTTTCTCGAGTCAATCTGGTAGTTTGCACTTTCTTAAGGGTCCCGAATGGCCGGATGTGGAATTGTAAATACCTTTCTGTCAAATTTTAACCGTAAAAGATTGAAGGGAAATGGGTTCATGGGTATAGTTATGCATGTCCGTATGTGCGTGTGATTGACTGCCTGTGATCTCGTTAAGCTGTCTTGCGGGGAACAATTAGAAGTAGTTTCTCATTGAGATGAAGCCACGACCTTGTCCATAATGCATAATTGATTGTTACTGCCTGATAGCCCTTTACTAATCCTCCTGGTTAAGATCGGGAGTTACAGTGGAGCAATTACACGCTGGAACATGACTTCAATAAGCTGTCTCTCTTCAAGGGTCGCTGCAGCAAATCATGGGATCTATAGGGTACACTAACAAAGCATGCAAACAGCACAGAAGGTATTGTGACTTGTGATCTCTTGTGGCGTCATTGCAACGGCACGATGTGACGCTCATGACCGAATCGGCTCTTTTCAATGGCTCTTTAAGGTGGACTGTTTGAACCAGATCTGAAAACCGGATGTGAAAAGAGCCTGGTCTTTTTTTTCAATAGATCTATCCAGAATGAAGTCAAGAATCGGAAACAGCAGAGTAGGCAACACTTTTTTGCGCTAAGAATCACTTGGAAAACAGTTGTAGCCTTTTTTTATCCACACACAAACAGTAAAAATGCCTCCCATCGTAAGTTTGTATTATTTTAACAAAAAGGTGTGCCTATTAGCAACCAGGTCTCTGATAATAGGAGTTTTCTGTCTTGTCTGGCCTGGTCTGATCTTAAAAAATCTATACCAAAATTAGCCTGTGTTTGAATGGCTTTTTGAAATGAACCCACATATTCGGCTCCCAGCAAAGAGCCATGAATCTCATCACTAGTCATTATCTTATAAGACACAGAATGTTTCTTCATGATAAATTACAGGGAAACCAGCTCTTTTAATGGAATATTCCCATTGAATTTGTTGACTGCACTTTCACCACTAAATCAACACACAAAAACACAACTTGAGAATAAATAGCTTCACGTAACCACTAACCCTGGTGAAATAAAGGTTTTTGGGTAACACTTTAGATTACTGACCACTATACTGTGTACTAACCCTTTAACCGCCAAAGTTGCCAAAATGCCCCCATTTGGCAACTTTTGCGTTACTTTGGTGGGATTTTCCGGGTTTTACCCGTAACAACTCATTATAACAAGTCTGTGTCAGCTCTCAGTCGTCCAGGAGTTGTCCATCATAGGCAAAGATTTTTCAGTCTTCATCTGTACTCTGTAGTTGAAGGACATTTCACTCTTTATCCAAAGAACTTCATCAGCTCTGAGCAAACCTGGACACCAGTGGGCTCCACAAAGACCAGTAGGAGGAGTTTGTCTGTAAGTCCCACCCTCTTTCACCTACACTTCAACTACAGAGTACAGATGAAGACTGAAGAATCTTTGCCTACGACGGACAACTCCTGGACGACTGAGAACCTACACAGACAAAATTAGTTATTACAGGTAAAACCCGGGAAAGTCCTGCTTTAGATTATCTGCCATTTTCTGTTACTTACACTTTAAGTAACTATTATTATGCTACTTAAAATGTAGTTATCCTTTAGTACATCGTATGTAGTGGTAACCATCTTGGTAATATATAGGGAGTATAGAGTAAATACTTTGTAGTTACCTTGTTACTACATAGTATGTAGTGGTACAAACTTGAAAATAACTATGATATTAGAGTGTAAAATACAGTAATTGGGGCGACGGTGGCGCAAGTAGTAGAGCGGGTCGTCTTGTAATCGGAGGGTTAGCGGTTCGATCCCCGCAGGCGCACACTGTCGTTGTGTCCTTGGGCAAGACACTTCACCCACCTTGCCTCCAGTGTCTGCGTACACTGGTGTATGAATGAGAGTGTGAATGGGTGAGTGGTTCCTTGATGTAAAGCGCTTTGAGTGCCTAAAGCAGGTAGAAAAGCGCTATATAAAATGTGACCATTTACCATTAATATGGGTGTAACTATCTTGATTTTACATGGAAAGTATTGAATACTTATTTTGTAATTACCTTGTTAATACCAGGTATAACTATGAAATTACAGAGTAAATACAGTAATTGGAGTGTAAATATCTTTATATTACATGGGAAGTATAAAGTAATGACCTTGTTAGTACACAGTATGTAGTGGTCAGTAATCTAAAGTGTTACAGTTTTTGTGTTATCATTCATATTCTATGAAATGCTTAAGTTTACGTCCCCTGACGAAATGGCCACAACATTACTGTACATAGGGCTGCTGGATCCTATGGTAAATCCAGCCTGGGAAACATGAGAAAACTGTCCCTTTCAAAATCACTGCCCTGTCCCCAGTAACGTCCTGTTTAGTGCTAGTGCAGGTCATAAGTAATTAAAGCTCGGTGACAGAACTCTGGACACTCTTTGCTTTCAAAGGAATTGCATGTTCATGTAGTGAAACCTTCCCTTGTGTCCATACGTAAGGCAACTATTGTTACATTTTAAGGTCTGCCTTTTGCTTCCTGTGTGGAGTGTGCTCATCCCAATTTACATGCACTTCAAACTCCAACTCCACTTCTCTACCGTCTGCATAAATAATTAAAACCTCTTGTTAAGTTTTTGCTCACTCACCCATTTTTTATTATCAACGCGTCTCCTGCTGCAGTCTCCATGCTAATTAATAGCTTGCATATACCCACAAACAAATGCTCCTTTTCTTTTTTTTTTACCCCTTGTGAGCTATATCTACCATCACCAGTATCACATGACTGTATACTGTAGATACCCTCACGCGCGTTGTTATGTACACTTCCTCTCACCCCCCACTGCTTGAATAATTCACCCCCCCTTCCCAACCACGTCTCCATGTCCTTAATCACACAGCAGCGGCTTTGGGGCTCCTCGCCAGCATTTCTTTTCAGCGAGCCTTTCATTCGGCTGCCGCACATCTCAGGGGGGGAAACATCGGGCACACTAATACCACCATTTTCTATTATAATTGATGCATTTCTTCATCTTCCTCGCAAGATCACGGGACAAACCTCCTCCACGGACCACAGTCACGAGGAGATATTTCCAGACGATGAATAAATAACCGTTATATATTTGAATGTAGGGATTTCTTCGCACGGCAGACACGTCACCAGCGCTGTGTGGGGAGAGCGGCTCGTCATCATCCACCGCTGATTCCTATGAGAGTCATAAGCAATAGAGAGGTGAGGCAGTGGCTGAGTGCATAGCTGTGTTTAGAGAGACGTTTCTTTTACTTGAGGGACCACCGTCAAAATAAATGGATTCGCTTTTTTGACCTAAAATTCACCAAGGTGGCCCGCGCAAACAAAACTGCAGTGTTTAAAAGTTAGGATGGGGAGTTGGGTAGGAAAGTCACCTCTTTTGTGTTGTTTCTTTTCCCAGGATGTGGAATAAAATTACTTCAAAGTCACCGCATGTGTGACCTGTCTGGATGGATGACTGAAGTGCAATACAAGAAGTCTTATAAACCTTGACCTATGTTCATAGATTCTCTGGACAAAGGAGAGGTACTCTTTGCAGATTTTATTTTTTATAATCATCCATCCATTTTCTTCTGCTTTATCCGGGGCCGGGTCGCAGAGGCAACAGTCTGAGCAGAGATGCCCAGACTTCCCGATCCACGCACACCTCCTCCAGCTCTTCCTGGCGGATCCCAAGGCGTTCCCAGGCCAGCCTAAAGACCTCGTCCTTCCAGCGTGTCCTGGGTCTTCCCCGGGGCCTCCTCCCAGTGGGACGTGCCTGGAACACCTCTCGAGGGAGGCGACCAGGAGGCATCCGAAACAGATGCCAGAGCCACCTCAGCTGGCTCCTTTCGACGTGGAGGAGTAGCGGCTCTGTTCCGAGCTCCTCCCCGGTGACGAGCTCCTCACCCTATTTCTAAGGGTGCGCCCAGCCACCCTGCGGAGGAAACTCATTTCAGCCGCTTGTATTCGCGATCTTGTCCTTTCAGTCATGACCCAAATGTCATGACCAAAGGTGAGAGTAGTAGATCGACCGGTAAATCGAGAGTTTCGCCTTTCGACTCAGCTCC
>OMNZ01027924.1:0-15899 GCA_900303255.1 Lesueurigobius sanzi | reverse complement strand
AATTTAGATCAATAAGATTTTTGTGTAGATGACCAATAATTTAGTATAGGTATCGAAAAAGGTATCGTTCAGGTATCGGTATCGTAAACCAAGTATCGTTAAAGTACTAGTATCGAAAAAACATGAACGGTACCCAGCCCTAGTTCTCAGGCAAAAATTCTTCAGTCTTCATCTGTACTCTGTAGTTGAAGTGTACTGTAGTACTGGATACTGAGAGCAGCAGGGCCATAGGGGAGTGTCAAAAGACTTAGAAGTTAGCCCCGGGTGAGACAATACAGAGGTAACCAGCCATATTAAATATGAATAGGCTTAGATGTTCTCCTACTTTTAGCATCAAGAGAGGAGGGACTTAGAGGTGACTCCTCCTTCTTGTTCACTCTTAAGAGTTCCACAGCGTGCTCAAGTCTTTAGTAGCTGATGACGATCTTTGGAGTAAGATCGAAATGTCCTACACTTCAACTACAGAGTACAGATGAAGACTGAAGAATCTTTGCCTATGTCAGATCCAATATTGTTTTTTTTTATATGAGAGAAACTGGACACAAAGTGCTCTGGAAGTCAGTACTACAAAAGGAGTTTTTTGGGGAATGTGCTCTTTGGCGTTTGGGGAACAGAAACTTAAGAGAAAAACAAAGAACCAAGGCACTCCTCCCACACTACAATTCTCTATTTACATTCTCTAAAAAGCCTTTATTGTACTGGGCTAATACATACAGTATGTTGCTGGTTTCTTTCCGCACATATCTGCTCCAACAAAACAAAATTTAAAAAAAGAGAAATAATGATAAAATACAATACTGTAAGTGTCTCTTAGCATCTATCAATAAAAATGGTTTAGTACATTTGTTTTTCACCTTTTAATTTGAGATTTAACTATTCAACTTGTTTTTCAGAGACTTATAAATTAATACAACTGGACATTTTCTGACAAATTGTTTGTCCACTTTGTCCATTTTTGAGCTTTTTTGTTTAAATGATCCTAAATTTGGGCAGTGCTTGCCTCTGGTAGCATTTTTAACACCTGTGCACGGACCGTCACCCATTTTGCCACAAACTTTGGCTCTGAAGAAAGGATCGGTTTAGTAAACGGACACTGATTATTCGTCCACCAGGATGATTGAACCTTCTCCTTTTATTCAGCTTCACAATAATGAACTTATATGCACCTATTATGTATTACACAAATTCTGTCCCTGTGTGAGCAATTAACAGCAGCTCCCAAACCACCACATCATTATCACACATTACTGTAGTGTGACCTATGCCCCTTTTAATACAATACATGTCCGGTTTGCCCTGAGCGTTCATTATCTTGACTGTAGGTGCCTGTAGGAGCTCCACCAAGAAGAAAACTGCCATCGGGCCCTTTAAACTATTGAGGTTTACTGAAAGTAGTTTATTACAAGAGCAAGACTAAACCAGGACTAAAGTGGAACTAATTGTTTCACCATTGGGGCTTGTTACTAGCTGTAGACAATGGTGGCATTACCAGGAGGTGATTAGGTACTGGGCCAGGTTGATGCTGACTGGGGCGCCGGTGATGGTCACGTGGCGGTCAGTCGTCCCGTCCAGTTGGCTCCCAATCTTGATTTGGGCCCCGGACACCTGTCGGATCTCGTTGATTTTAGTCCCCTGTCTGCCAATGATGGAGCCGATCAGCTGCAAGAGGACAGAGAAGATGGAGTATGTTTGGATCGAAACGCCTTTGACACAAAGCGAAACGAGGGCTAAGAAAGAACTATACCAGGACTATAAGGCAGGGACTAAATCAGGGCTAACCCAATACAGCAAAAGTACTCCAGGAGGGTTTCAGAGATAAACCACGATTTAACAAGCCATGGACCAAGATTAAAGTATTGTTAAAACTTTGAACTACAGAAAAAACAGATTAAAATTGAACAAATGCACTTTATAGAGAATTTTAAGGGGAAACACTGCTGTTTACTCTATTTACATATAAACTTTCACCTGGAAATAAATAAATGACCCAATCTTTACAATAAGGAGTGTAATTATTCACTTTCAACGTGTCTCGATCAAAACTATATGGGAAATCATAAGTTCAATCCTGGCCGAGTGGCCGTCTTCTCAAAATGCGTTTTTCCTCACATTTCCACTTTAGTAGCTCCTACAAACTCCAAACTTTACAGTCTTGTACTTAATAATATTTTGTACATTAGGTCAGAGGGATTTTTTAATACTTAATTCTTAGACTGATTTATTACATTTCAAACCCCCCCAAACAAGGTGAAATGATCATTTTTACAGATGTATTCACTCATAACAGGGTTTATACCGGTAGCAGCAAGTCAAATTTAATGCTTTTTACTGCCCAAATGCTACATTTTTAATGCCAGAAATGCCACACATTGGTGCGTAATTAATATTCATTTCCATATTCAATGCACATTTTGATACAACTGACAACTTTTGAACAGACATAGTGTATAATTTCTTCCCAAACATCAGTCTGGACCCTATTTTTGGGATTTTTGCCAAACTTGTGCAGTAAAACTAGTTGAGCAATGTCTTTACTTTCCAAGAATGTTGGATTTAATGCCAGTTTGAATTCCATTTAATGACTTTTAATGCTTTTTAATGCCGCGCGGAAACCCTGCATAACTAGTTTATTAAAAAATGAAACAAGATATCCACAATTCCCTCTGAACAAGACTTTGTAAACTAATAAATCAACAAAAATAAAACCATAATATTAAGATAACATATCTCACAGTGGAGAAATTCTTAAGACAGGATCACACAGGGGGATGCAAAAAAAGTGCCATCAGAGAAGAAGGATAAGTTTCAAACAGGTAATAAAAATCAAGAGTGAAAGATTAAAAAACTATAATAAAATAAATGTCTCTTAAACCAGGCGCGGTCTATTATTTAGACAATATAGATAAATATAGGTGATTTTGTCCATTTTTACGCACGAAATGCCTTATTTTTACATGAAAACATAAAATGAAAACTTGCAATACATTTTTTCCGAAAGTTTCAAATTGATATCACTGAATTTAAAATATTCACCTATTCACCTGCAGTGTCTGGCTTTACATCTCAAATTTAGTTAAAGCAATTAAACAGGCTTTAAATGATCCTAAAGAATTTCCTGGATAAAGTGCTAGACTCTCATGCATCACATGGCTCAGAATAACAACATCCAATAAATCGTTTGTGCGGCTGATCCTGGATGGTGTTGATGCAAGTGAAGCGACGTGGAGCAAAAGACCATCCTGTCTGAATATTGCATTGTTTGTCTGGGTCATAAATCATGTCAGCGGCTCTTCCTGACTCCGCTAATTGGCCCGTGTGAACACTAGAGAAACAGGCCAGAGCATTTGCCTTCATTTATCTGAACGGCTAAGAGGGTATCGATTTGTGAGGGCCGTGATGAGTTCCCAAACAAATCACTTCCCAAACACGCGCGCGCCCAGCAAGCGGCCCTCTCTAATGGAAATCATAATGGGAAAATAACCCGTATGCAGCGCACAGGGCTGCCGGCTCCAGCGTGGTGCATTTAAAAGGCATTACCGCAGATGCTTTGTTTTCGTTTCGCGACCTGAGCTCAAACGGGTGACGGGGGATTTTCAACGCAGCTGCAGGGGCCATGTTTATGAGGTTCAAAAAGTTTTTTATGTAGCACTGTCAAAACATACTATATATTACCTTTCATTTGGCAAAAACCCGCCACTACACAAGCACAGGTTCGCACATTTTTCAGGTTGTGGCCTACAAAAACAACTGGGACCCTCACAATTGAATGTAATTAGAGTTTGCAGTCATTTCAAGAGTCTAAAACAAGAGTTGAAGAGTGGGAGTGGGAGAACAAATTCTCTTCATCTCATGGCCAAAGATGTTAGGTCCCACCATCAGCCACTCTACAATCTGATGGGACTTTCTTTGACCCTGTGAAGACCACAGTTGGTCATTCTTGAGACCATCAGTTGTCTAAATCTGGAAATGTCCAGCAATAATTTTAGTGGACTTTGTTCTTGTGCCTATTTACCACAGTGGTTGTGCAAAGCCATTTATTGTCAAAGAACTGAGTGAAATCATAATGAAACAGCAACTATTGAAATGTCCACTCCCTGATCTAATGTTTACATGACCTTCAACAACTGCCAGGAAAAACTCACTTCAGCTGAAATACAGGACTCTGACAAAATTGGACTCTTTGAAAAAAAATGTATGTTTGTTTCTAGATGCACAATATGTAAACTTTTGATCAGGGGTATTTGGCTAGTTTCTAGTTGAAAGCGTAGACAATAACAATAAATGGCTTCACACAACCACTAACCATGAGTGAAATGAAGGTTTTTGTGTATCATTCATATTCTATGAAATGCATAAGTTTACAAACCCTGGCAAAAACTGTTAAGCACAACTGTACCTGGATGTCTTAGCTCTTGATTATTAATTCCATCAGAGTTCAGCAGAGAGCCTTGTGACCTTGGAAATTTCAAACACCTGTCCACTACCACCCACTGTTGGATCACAGTCACAGACCAAGCCTTTAAAGAAGCTACACTAAAGATGAAGTTACATTACATTATAGATCGTAGACAAAGATTCTTCATCTGTACTTGTAGTTCAAGTGTAGGACGTTTCGATCTTTGTCCAAACATTAAAGAATTTACAGAATTATACATTTTGTGGCGAAATGTTTGACTTGAAGTCAAGATAATCCAGTTTATTTGATTTATTAGACTTCTAAAAGTATAAATGCAATGTTATCTACTTATTTCAATGTATTTTGTGTAAATAAAGGCACATGCAGTAAGCATAAATAATGGACCTGCTTGCCCCATAGTGATCAATGCGGGCTAACGAAGCTCTGCTATGCTAGCTGTGGCTCGGTTTTTGGAGCCAGCGCCATTTTTAAGAGTAGGGTGAAAATAAAAATGAAAATAGTGAAATGAAAAAAATAGGACAATGTAGTGCATTACGACAAACACTTGAAGGTAACAATGACAAGTCTGTGTCCATTAATGAGCCAAAAGGTTTACATGTTATGTCCATTAGAGCAGTGGTTCTTTCTTGTCTCATGTACTCCTTGGGCCTTTCTTTTATACTCCGAGTACCCCCTGCTTCGATGGTTTTGTTGATTAGTTAGGAAGTGAATGACAAAACCTCAAATTTATCAGGTAAAAGACTCTCTAAAAGTTAAATGCTTTAAAATGTCTTTTCTTTGACCACAATATCTTATTTTTATTAAAGTACCCCCTGCTAACCTCTGGCGTCTGCCGTACGCCTGGTTGGGAAACACTGCATTAGAGCAAGGAACTTCCGGAGTCAGTCCCCACTTCCTTATGGTTTCCGGAAGAAGTGGGCTACAATTAGTCCATTATTATATACAGTCTACGGCAGTAAGACTTGATGTTCAGTAACAATACCAAGTCACAGCGCCCCCTAGTGTGGCTAATGAGAGGCTGGTGCATTTAAAAACATTATGATAAATGCTTTCCTTTCATTAGACGGCCTGGGCTCAGACTGGTGACAGCGGATCTTTAGCAGGGCTGGAGGTGCCATGCCTGTCCTATCAGAGAGGTTACACTATCTGACTGCGGCGGCCGACAGTGATGAAGTAGCGCAGCTTGTGTGGCAGTTCTGAGCCATGACGCATGGGGCCAACACACAACATGCGAACACAAACTGCTCCTGCCCACATTCCTGTCCCCAGCTCGGGCTTCTTTTGGAGACCAGCTCTGATTTGTCACAGTGAGAGACCTGCTGCTCCGGGCTATTATTATCAGTGCAGTTGATACAGGAGCAGAGCCAGCAGTAACTCCACAGACAATAGCAGCACAGACCTGAGATCATACAGTATCTGTCTTCAACACTGGACGTCCACAGCAGCTGTCAGGGTCGACCCCGTCTGTGGGGATGACCTCAGACACTGCTCTCGTGTGAAAAATGTTTTTGTTTAGCCACGGGTGAGACAATGTCAGAATCAAGAGTCTCAATCATGGGTGAAAGAGTGTGAAATAAACATTTGATTCTTCTGGAAGAAGAAGAAAAGCAATGCACAGATACACATGTCTGTACTAGGGATAATCAGACATTGTCACATATGAAAAGATGCTTTACATTACTATGTAAATAGTGTGTAAATTCAGTTATTTATAAACTATACCAACTATACACACAGGAACGACCAACAGACTGGAGTGGTAATGTGTTTTCTAATAAAAGCAATGCTGAGCAGCTCTGGATTTCAAACATAAGTGGCCTATATGTGGAGTTCCTGCTGAGGCAGTGCTTTAGAAGGACACAGGAAGAGGGATGAGATGTTGAGGAGGCAGACATTTTTCTTCTGGCTAAATCCTCTCTGTACCGAGTACAGTGCTGACTGGACGAAGCAGTTTCTGAATGCATGTGAGCCTGCCCTGGTCTGTGCAGTCGGTGTAGGACTGAGGCCTGAGGGGCTGTGGTCTGGGCTCAGGGCTAAGTGCTCTCTTCTGGAACAATGGTGCGAGCTACAGCTGTCCCTGTCACTACGGCCGCACTGCCCATTCCTCTCCAGCATTGTGCCACTGGGCTGTGTGTAGCTGTGTGCTGGCCTGTGCTTGTGTACTAGTATAGTGTCTATTCGCGTCTGAGACTGTACTTGGACAAAAGCCTTGAGGCATGTGAGATATGCAGCTGCGGGCCAGTGCCAGATCATACATCATACATACGGCACACAAAGTAACAGCGGAGAGACATCAAGTCAATTCATCAGATTAAAACTATTCTATTAAAGCTGCACATATTAAGAAATGGATACAACTTCCAGTAAGCCACATAATCTAATACCCAGAAGTGGATCTAAGATTATTTTCTATATCTAAAGAAAATCCTATGAGGCCTGTACTGTATGCATTTGAAAAGGCGAGATGTCAGAAGCGTGTTGTGTAAAATGAGCTGCTGTGAGGCTCAGATTGAGGAAACATCACATCAGAGCGGAGAGGAAGAGGATCAGAGTGTTTTGGTATTGGCTGTTTTGACAGCAGACAGCTCTAAGTAGGTCAGAAACATGAGAGGATTTACTCTACACTCATGGGACTGACTCTAAGACACGACGGCAGTCGACACAACTTTACTGGAATCTAAAGCTAGAGAGCTAAAATCATCTAATATTGTCAGGATCATTTCTCTCCACTGATAGTGGCATCTGCTGCAGAGCAGCGTGACTAGAGACTGTCGTGGGTGTGTTTACTGTAATAGTGCGTCGACTTACATCATTGGGAATGAGAAACTCTTGAGACGTCTGAGCGTTTGAGTCCAGCCCTGAAGAAAAACGAAAAATGATCAAAAACATTTTATTTCTGGCAAAACGACGTTCAGGAGAACTATGTAATGAAACCAATTCCATTGGAATAAAGTGATGTAATACACAGACCCTACTTGTTCTTAAAGTTTTAGGTATGAAATCATTTCAATAATATTTTTTCTTTGTGTCTCAGCAATCAAAGACATAAAGCTGAACTCTCTCTCTCTCTACACAGGAGCCTAAGGCAGATTAGGCTACACTGCAAAACAGCACAAACTGAGGCAGTCAGAAATGTAGAAATATTTCAAAAGCTTTTATTTTACATGGCTTAACATAGTTAAAAAGTCCTCAGGGCAAACTGCCTCAGTTTTGTGCGGTTTTGTTTACTAAATATGATTTCTGCACTGAAGAGCACCAAAAGGACATATTTAAACAAAGAATCTACGTCCAAGTAGCACTCCTGCAAACCAAGTTTTTCACTTTTGATCTGGCATAATTTCCATCTTTCTCTAACAAATGTTTGACGCTCCATACAGTCTGAGTCACTCCATATCTGTGTGCACAGACTTCAGTAAATACCAGGTATAAAGGCGGAGGGCTGGGAGGCTGGACTGAGGTACATACCAGGTATAAAGGCGGAGGGCTGGGAGGCTGGACTGAGGTACATACCAGGTATAAAGGCGGAGGGCTGGGAGGCTGGACTGAGGTACATACCAGGTATAAAGGCGGAGGGCTGGGAGGCTGGACTGAGGTACATACCAGGTATAAAGGCGGAGGGCTGGGAGGCTGGACTGAGGTACATACCAGGTATAAAGGCGGAGAGCTGGGAGGCTGGACTGAGGTACATACCAGGTATAAAGGCGGAGGGCTGTGAGGCTGGACTGAGGTACATACCAGGTATAAAGGCGGAGGGCTGGGAGGCTGGACTGAGGTACATACCAGGTATAAAGGCGGAGGGCTGGGAGGCTGGACTGAGGTACATACCAGGTATAAAGGCGGAGGGCTGGGAGGCTGGACTGAGGTACATACCAGGTATAAAGGCGGAGAGCTGGGAGGCTGGACTGAGGTACATACCAGGTATAAAAGCGGAGGGCTGGGAGGCTGGACTCAGGCCCTGCTGCAGCGACAGTTGGTGTAGTTTGGCCAGCTGTGAAGCACAGTAAAAACATCAAGGAAAAAGGCCATAACACTAAACACTGAGAGAGGCGCTGGTCCTACCTCAGACTGAGGGATCCCATAGTGATTCTGCAGAGTGTACGCCTGAAAGAGAGTGGACTGCATTAAGGAAATGACTGCAATAAAACACTCACAGCAAACATAAATCTGTACAGGCTAATAATGAAAGTGGCTCAGTCAATAAACAGGCCAGTTCATTAGATTAGAGACATGGTGTTCCATCATGTCATATATGTTTGATAAATGCACACACATTCATTTACATACAGTCATTTAGCATCAACGAGATAGAAACTCAATCGATATAACCACAGTGATGGTCTCATATGGAAAAAAATCCCACAGCAGCACTTTAAAAATCCCTTCTGATTGTATTATTGAGCTACTGTAACCAAGCGTTCCCCTCGTGGGCCGACACAAAGCAAACCGTTTCCGTGCTTTCCTACACATGTGTGCATCTGTTATTGTTTATAATGGCTTTACATGTCTCCACCTGGCTTTATTTGTTATTGCAGGCTGCTGACCAGGCCAGCCTTTCCTCTGGTGGGCAGCTCTGGGGCAGACAGCACTCAGCTTAACTGGATTCCTCCTGACGCCAGCCGCCTGTCTACAGTTACTGTCCCACCACCACACTCACAAACCAGCTCTAGTCCAGTCAATATGTGCCTGCGCTTCAACACTGTACAGCAGGCATTCTTAATAGAGGGAAAAGAATAAGCTGAAAGTAGCAACACTAATGTGATCTTTGGTTTGTGTACACATGTGACATAACTGGATTTTTATCAATATCCCTTATATCGTTCATTTAGGTTTTCCTTTGTAATATTCCTGGTTTCACCCTGGCTCCCTCAGGTGTCCTCGGGCAAGACACTTCACCCCCCTTCCCTTCAGTGTGTGACTGGGAGAGTGGCTCCTTCATGTAAAGCGATAAGGATAATAAATGGAGTCATATCTATTTGAAACTTTTAAATATGAGGACAAAATGTATGGGAATATTTGTGTATATTTTTGTGTATACTTTTGGCAACAAACTCTAAATGATGGACAGGGCCAGCTTTAAATGCATGGTTTTATTTTCTTCATATATTAGATAAAACTATTCGTTCAGAGATAATTTGTTTAGTTTTTGAATAAACTAGTTATTAGTGAATAATTCTGTAAAAATGCAAATTTCACCTTGTTTTTTAGGGTTAAAACTCAATTATTCAGGCTAGAAATTAAATATTTAAAACTTCCTCTGAACAAACCTTCAACCTAAGTACAAGACCAAATATATAATATTTGAATAGCTTGGAGTCAGCTTAAGTTGAGCAGTGGAAACCTACACAGACACGGCATGTTTTCCCTGTGTCTGTGTAGGTTTCCTCCGGTTTCCCCTACCACTAAAACATGTACAATATAGGATCCCTTCTGGGGCCAGGACTCCCCTGAAAAAGAGATTCTTAATCTCAGTGGGAAAAAAAGAGAAAATGGTCATTGAATTTACAATTTCCTATAGTAGTTCTAAGTAGAAACATTGAATCAGTGAATAATTACACTCCTTAATGAGGTCATTAATCTTTCCAGGTGAACATTTATAATATATACATATATATAGAGAGAGAGTAAATTGTCTCAAAATCTGAAAATTGAACAAATGTTAGTTTTGCCTGCAGTGCATCTCCTTAAATGATTGTTTTTTAAAATGGGAATACAAACATTAATTGACTATAGTATGTTATATTTGTTAGAGCAGAGTTTGTGTCTTCTGATGTCCACAGAGTTATGCCTCTAAAGCTGAAATATGTGTGCAGCCGGTCCCGGACAGAACAGTGGTATCATATGGCAGGGCAGGGCTCATCTGCCAGCCCAGAACAATGGCCGGGGCTTACCTTCAGCTGTTGTTGTTAAGCTCTGTGCCAGATGAGGCTGATGCTCTGTGTAAATTTGGACATTCAGAGCCTCTGCACTCACATTCTCCAGCTCACCCCTGGCGTTTCCAATCCCGCCGCCCTGTGAGCGTGAGTGTGTGTGCACCGGGTTATTTTTGGACTGGTTACAGCGATTCGGGGATGCACATACCTGCTGGAGGTCCAGAGCTCCCTGTGCCATGGAGTACAGCGGGTGTGGGGCGTATTCTGACGCATCAAACATCTACAAACATAGACCAAAGAAAAAGAGATTAATCGAGGTGGTTCTCAAGCTTATATACGTATATAAATGGGGTATTTTGAGTTTGATTTTGTCATGTTGTTAAGTGGGGATCAATTCTTCCTCAACATTTGATCCATTAATTGCTGCCTCTAGTCTGACACCTGAAGGCCCTTCTCCAGATCTTAAGCTTGAGTTTCCAAGTCATAAGAAAAAGAAAAGGATTAGCCTATTGTGTGAAAGGGGAAGCTAAGATTACCCTAAGAATAGGTAAAGTACACCATAGAGAGACCCCATGAAGTCTAGCGATCAAAGGGAGAGAATGCCTCATGCCACTGAAAGCACTTCATGATTTAGGGAACATTTAGCCACATTTTAGATTCAGTTTAGGCTTTTCTCTGTCTTGACATTTTGAAAATGTGTCTTCTCCTGTGATTAAGATCTAATCCAGCCCTTTCAGCACGGCACTTTGAAAGCCAAATATTTCCTGCGCTGTGACTTCAAGTCAAAGTTCTTGGAATCATTCAGAGGATGGCTGTGATACGATGTTATGCAATTTTCTCTTCATCCCGGTCTGAAAGGCGTTCTCAATGCTGCATCCTCTGACTTCCACTGCAGGCTATGACTCACCTGCACTGAATTTCCTCACGCCGCAAATTCCTCCAACATGCATCATATCTGGACGGGGATATTGGGTTTAGTTTGACTCCCACTATCGGCATCGTCACGTTTGACATTTTGCTCCTGACCGTCTCGTGATGATATCGCGGTTATGGAGTCTGGGTCTCCCTCTGCACGGCTCTTGGGGTGCATTGTTGCGACACTTAGCACCCATGATCAACTTCCTAGTCACTCCTAGTTCTGCCGTAAGAGTATACTTTAGATTTGTCTGTGTAGGTTCTCAGTCGTACAGGAGTTGTCCATCATAGGCCAAGATTCATCAGTCTTCATCTGTGCTCTGTAGTTGAAGTGGAGGATGTTTCGATTTGTCCAAAGATCGTCCTCAGCGAATAAAGACTTTTAAACACGCTTGTGGGTCTCTTAAGAGCAAACCAGAAGTCCCTCCTCCCTTGGTGCTAAAGGTTGGAAAACATCTTAATAGGGCTTGTTACCTCTCTATTGTCGCACCCTGGGCTTAGTTCTAAGGTTGTTGACATTTCTCTATGGCCCAGTAGTGCGGTGGTTTCGGTCTAAGGTTGTTGTTGTCAACTGGTTTCTGTCTCGGTAAAGGCGCCCACACACTAGAGGATTTTAAATCTTTTGAGACTAAAGATCTGTGCACAGACCACACACACTTAAGGACAGACATGAGGACACACATACACACACATGAAGAGTCCCACCTCAGGCTCAGATCAGGCCATAAGAGAAAGTTTTTATTGAGCCACGCCCCCTCAGACTGAAAATCTGGCTAAAAATCCTCTAGTGTGTGTCCAGCTTAAGTTGTATTAGACTGGATCTAGCTTAAACCTAAGTCCTTTATTGCGATTCTCTCTCTCTCTTTTTTTTTTTTTTTAAATATGGCTTCTTTGACACCTCTCTCAAACCATCTGCTTTCTACTTTAGATTCTTCTTATGTCTCCAGTGCAGCATGTGGCAGAACAACCATATTCTTCTTTCATTTTCAGTTTTTCCATTGTGTAAATAAATAATAGAAGAATAAAAAAAAAAAACATTTTTCAGCAGGACTCAGAGCTAACAGGGTGAATCGCGGGTTCTGCTGCACTTTCTTTCGCCTGACTTGACAGCATGATGAGACATTTCTTCCCCCCATCTCGCAAGTATTCCCAAATCTATGTTTCAAGCTGTTTTGATTCGTCAACTCGTTTATCTGTCATATGTTGATGGCATGTCTGTCTTTCTCCAACCGTTCTCCAAAAGAATACGCTCTGGTAGCGACTGGCTCTTGTGGTGAAAGTGTGTCAGCCCGATTGAAAGCAGAATAAGTGCAGCTTCAAAGTCTGAACACATAGTTCTTACAAACAGTGAATGGGTATATCCGGACAAGATTAACAGTTTAATCTAATTTGTTGCCAATAAAAGCTAATAGTCCTCTAAACAACAAGCAGTTTTACTCCGCACTTTAAAGGGTGATTATTGCCTTTAATCTCTGGGATCTTACTTAAACTTGGCAGCCACTTCTTCTCTGCACAGATTTTTCTCACCTGGTTGCCGGCGATGAGGAAGGCAGCAGGTGAGGGGCTCGGTCGGTACGGGATGGTGGCTCCTTTTGGCGGAGACTGAGAAGCGAAAAGATAAGGTTGTGCTTACATTTGTTCAGTGTTGTCGCCAGTGAATTTTAAATATCAAGTAATGAGGCACTAAACTGCTAATGAACACCACATTATGGCCGTCCTTATTGTTCCAGATAACATTAGCTATTCTGTTAATAATTGAAGTGGTGCGATCTTTCTGCTGATACTGTAGTTGATGGGATGTGGAGTTGCAGGAAATTGCCTCTTGAATAGATTAGCTAAATGCCTAAGACAAATGTAACCCTTATCTAAAGTTGTGAGCATAATACAATGTGTCACATTGATAAAGCATTGCCTCTAATACAGTGGTTCTCAACTGGTGGGACGGGACCCAAAAGCGGGTCGCGGAAGCATTTTCACTGGGTCACGAGCAAACCCTAAAATACTAATCTGATTACTGATTTGTAATTACTCCTTTAAAAAGTAATATAATTACTGGTTTGGAAAAAGTGGTCATTTTAGAGTAACTAGTAACTACTCTACACTGCTCTACTCTACTATACCTGCTTTTGTTCATGTTGCACGAGTCAAACCAAAGAAAATTCCTAGTCTGTGAAACCTTCATTGACAATGGCAATAAATTCTATTCTGATTCTGAATAAAGTGTTTCCATCAGCTCACTTTACTGCTAACTGGTACTGTTTTAGTACCTGCTTGGCCCTGGTCCTAACCAGCCAAGCAGGTATTTAGCCTGGCCAGCCACTCATGCTTTCTTTCAAGTCTTTGTAAAGAATAGGAAAAGTGTGTAGATGGGAAGACAGGTATGTTTTTATGAACATAAACCTATACAGCACACAGCAAAGGCGTATTCATGGATCAGACTCTACAAAGTAATGGAAACAAAACCACATCAAGTAGAGTAGAGCTGAATAAGGGTGAAGTAGGTTAGGTGGAAACAAGCCATAAGTAACTTGTTACTGGCATCACTGTTCCACTACTGTAATTAGATGACTCTTTTTTATAACGTAATGTAACAGGATTACAATTGAAAAACTGGTAATTAGATTATAATTACTTTATCAAGTAATTATTCCATTACTTTTTAGTAATATTTTGAGCTGAAAACATTAATTTTAAGATTAAGGCCTGAGCAAAAGTCGCGTGCAGCTGCTGTACATGTACTGTATTTATGAAATATAGGCTACAGTTTTTGATTTAATTGACATTATTAAACATTATTCAATCAAGTTACAGCCAAAGCAAGATTTACACTTTAATAACGTTTTTCCAAAATATGTAATCAAAGAACTAACAAGATTACTTTTAGAAAGAGTAACCAGTAGTTGGATTACTTTTATGGAGTAATCCCAACAACACTGTTGATAACTTAAAATGACTCAAATTAAGAATATTTGACTTTAATTTGAGTAATTTTACCTTGGTAAGACAGAAATCTGGAAAAAGAAATGGAATAAGTATTATTTTGCTTAAAATAAGAAAAATCATTTTATTGCAGTGAAAATTGAGATTCATGACAACAGGGGTCTCCAACCTTTTTTTTTTACCTTGAGAGCTACTTTTGTGTAACAAAAGGGGCAGCGAGCTACTTATACTTCAAAGAAACACATGTACATGTACTAGGACTCTAGGACTGCCCAGATGAACTCAATAAAAGAAAATGACTGTAGTTTCTTCTTTATACTTTGCTGTTTGGAGATATTTTACTCAGAACAACAAAAAGGCATCTAAAATGTGACTCATCAAGTGTATGTAGAAATGCAGAAAGCCTTTGGCGAGCTACTTGGAAAGGGCTGGCGAGCTACTGGTAGCTCCTGAGCTACTGGTTGGAGATCCCTGGACTACAATTTTCAGTGCAATTGGATGTTTTTTTGTTTTTTATTCATAATTTTAGTTCAAAAATACTCATGTCATTGGCAGATATTTTTACGTACCTGCTCAAATCAAGGGCATATAGTTATTTCAAGAAAAAAAAACATTTTTTATTATCTTCTAGTAATTAGTAAAAAACAAGTGTGTCAAAGGACTGTTGAGGAGTTTTTTGGTTATGACTCCAATATTAAATGTTTAAATAAAAAATAATATCTAATATCACGACTTGTCATCCAAGAATGATGGCGGGTCCCAGCACTATAATAGCACTGCTCTAATCTCTTTTGTGTAAAAACATCATCCATTATTCAGCATCAAATGTTCACTTTTCTGCATTCTGGCACATTTTTGGCAAATCCCACAAAAAACTATTGTGAAGATGAAAATATCTAAATTGTATCATGTTTTAGATTTTACTTGTTAACTGGGTCAACTTTGGCCAATAGGAAGAGTTAAAATATAGGCCATCTTCCATGCATTAAGAGTCTCAGCGAATTTATAACTTTGCATAATTTACGATGTCAAGCCAAAAGCAATGAGCCGCTGGGGCAGAATCTTAATGATATCCTTTGAAGAAAACCCCTGAAAACTTGACCAAGTTAGCAATTAGCAAATAGCCACTCACAGGCTCCCACAATGTTTTCTATAGAGCAATTATTAAGCTTTTTGGTAACGCATACTGTACCTTTACAAATGCCACTGCTGCAAGCCTTCTATTAGGACATCTTTTCATTTCCGAAGCTGTCAAAAGTTTGAAGAGATTTCCCTTCAACCCAGCCTGATTGTTTATTTTTATAGATTAAATTCTCATCCTTTTCCACAATAGTTGCTCTGACCCAAGTGCCGTACCTTTCAAAACAGATTAAAGATCAGTTCCTAATGAAACTCTACAGTGGCAGTCTAAATTGTGCATGAGCCTGGAGACACTGAGCACTTTTCTTTGTTGAACTAGTGAAAAACGAAGAGCAAAAAATCCTTTGAAGTTAAGAATATGGGCATTGGTCTGTGTCCATAGCAATAACCAAAAAGGATATACTATATCTACTGTACCTTCAGAGATACTTTTTGGTATGTAGGAATGATGCCAGTAATGGTAATTAGAAGAAGAAGAAGAAGAAGAAGAAGAAGAAGAAGAAGAAGAAGAAGAAGAAGAAGAAGAAGAAGAAGAAGAAGAAGAAGAAGAAGAAGAAGAAGAAGAAGATACCTCCAGTATGACATTACAGATGAGCTTGACACACTGGATGACAGAA
>OMNZ01027910.1:33684-61147 GCA_900303255.1 Lesueurigobius sanzi | reverse complement strand
TACTCTTCATGTTAAGCACTGCTGCAGGACTCTGAGAGTTTTCTAAGTCAATAAATGAATTGTTCCCAAATGAAGGTTTTAAATGGTACTGAAAAGCATTACGGTTGTTTACAAGTCTCTTCATGGTCTAGCACCAACGTACATCTCTGGCACGTTCGTGCCGTATGAACCATCTCGGGCTCTGAGAACCTCAGGGAGTAGTCTCCTGCTGGTTCCCAGAGTCAGGACTAAACATGGTGAGGCTGCGTTTCAGTTTTATGCAGCAAAAATCTGGAACAGTCTGCCAGAAGGTGTGAGACAGGCCTCAACTCTGACAATGTTTAAATCTAGGCTGAAAACAGTTCTTTTTAACTGTGCATAATGTCAACTGAAAGTATTTTATCTGCACTCTTCACTTTTAATGTAATTAGTTAATGATTATATTTGTTTTATTGATTTATTTTATCTGCCTTCTTGTAATTGTATGAAATTGTGAAGCACTTTGAATTGCCTTGTATGAATTGTGCTCTACAAATAAATTTTCCTTGCCTTGTTTCAAGAGGCATTCAATCTAAATGTCTTGATTCTTTGCCATATTTCATACAAATTACAAAATGTATGGTCCAAAGCACATTCAACTGCATTTAAGGATTTTTTCTGTCTGTTTTACACAATTATTTTCAAATATCCCAATTTTACTCCATTCCTCCGCTAAATCTAATGTTTCCATTTTTTCCAGAAAAGATAAAGACCGGTTGCATTTGAGGGGTTAACAATGTTGTTATGGGCGATTAAGAACCTTATTTTGCATGAAATGTACACTATTTTGTTCTAACTTACCAGATTTAAATATTGTGTGACCTATTTCTATGTCGATGGTGATCTGATCATGACATTTCTCATCAAAGTTTTGATTTCTCATGTCTGTGAACGTCACGAAATAATTTTAAAACAAAATATATTCATTGATCGTTGGATGTAGCAATTAGTTAAAGCATTTTTATTTATCTGTGGCGTGTTTATTTTGGTTAATTTTCTTTTGGATTACTGTTCGCAGCGCAACCAAAACGCGAGCGACACGGCGCTGCTCTGCTCTGGCCAGTTCCTGTCATGTCCGCTAGATGTCGCGTGTCGGCTAATCAGAGCCATGTGGATCCTGCGGGCACCACTTCTCCTCCACTCACTGAAGTTTGTAGAAAGAAACCCTCAGTTGGACAGAGGCAGTGACGGGACGGAGAGAGGACCGAGGACTGCACAGGGGAAACGTGGACAAACTTGTCACACTTTTACGCACGCGGGAACTCTTATTTTTGGAGACTTCGTGGGAAACGCTGGTGGCGACTGATATCCCCACGCTATTAAGTTTCTTGGAGCGCGGCGTTGCTTCTGGAAAGGTGCTTCTTGCGGTGGATGTGAAGGAGCGAGTGAAGGTGGTAGCGCGCACAACCCGGAGGAATGTACCCAAATCGGATAGAGAGTAGCCCGCGTCGGTGGAGATGTCCAGCCGGTGTGCATTGGATCCCACTGCTCCTGCTAAGTGCCTTGAACTTTAGCGCATCTGGTGAGTTGTGCACCGCTTTTTTCTTAAACAAACTTTCTTCGCACTTTCCTTCTTATTCATGTTCAGGAGCTTCCACACACAAACGCTCCTTTTCTGTTATTCTTTTTTTCCCCTCTCCATCCAGCCAGCCTGCGCCCTCTCGATTACATGATCTTTGGTTTACATTATCTCTCTTTTGTGATTGAGAAGCCTCAGCACGAGGATTGTCCATTCAGGGAGGCTTGACTCCAGTGGGAGACAATAGGTGGCTCTTAACTGGTCAGCTGGGTGGCAATTGTCCCTTTAGAAAGCTCTCAATAATGGAGTTTGATCAGAAGATAAGTCATGCAAAGTGGCTGTTAAGAAGACAGATGCTTTCACACTTACCGAGCAAATGCCATTAAGTGGGCAAATGACTGCGATAAGAATGCTTGCAGCTTGTGTGCTAAATATTGTGGGATTTTTATTTGATTTACTGGTATTTATTTTTACTGGTTTGAAGTTGGGGTGAAAAGAAGTCCTCCCTGTGTGATACATTATGTCCTTAGGGCGTTTCTTTGTTGTTTTGGTTATCTGCAATTGTGTCCTCAACTGGTACAAGCTTAATTTATATTACAATAACCATCTGTTTCTTCAAAAAGTGTATATTCTAGAGCAAGTGAGGTCAAAGTACACTGGCTGAATGGTATTGTCAGCACAGAGAAAAGGCCATTGTGACAGCTCAGCAAAATTTCCTCCTAGTACACTTACTGGAAGCTATTTTCTTGTTTAGGCAAACTTCAGGGCATCATTCTCCATGTTTTCGTATTGTGAAAAAATGGTACATCGCATACTGTGGAACCTATAGTGTGGTCTCGTATTTGAAATCAGGTGTGCAAGTCGTCCTCCTCAGTCATTTTGCTGAATCATATCAAATTAAATGTAATGAATGAGTGAAGAAAAGAGCCGAGCTGGGGCCCCGCTCCTGTAACTGCGGTGTCTGGCATGCACCAATGGAAACCACTGCATTTGTCTTGTATTAGCTGCATACTTCAGGCGCATACTGTACCCGTGACATTCAATTTTGTACGTTAAGATGGTTTTTCATGAGGCAAAACTGCTGCGTTTCAACACTCGTGGATGTAAGGACCGGTTCTTCTGTGAGAAATGTGAACGGGTGAAGTGGTTGTTGCAAATGTTTCCATGTTTTAAATCGAACAGCAGATGCCCTGGGGCAGACGGTGAGCTGACACAACTGTGTGCCTCCTATACACCATTTATGTAAAGTTCCTAAATTCATTATTAGAAAAAATGATAATGCAATATGACTTTGGCTGGTCGGTTCACTCAGATTGCTTTAGAGACAATGATGACTATTAGAAAAAGATTGTCAAACAATTGTAGAGTGAAATGCCACTTTTGGCTAAATATTGACATAGGACCTAGGTCTATCAGAAAAATGTACTTTTATGCAAAGTAATTAACTTGAAAAAATAACGGAGGGGATTTTTCCATATCGGACCGCTACCAATATTTGAAAAACATACAAATATCTGCCGATATATCTGCGGCACCGATATCTCAGACCATCCCTAAACGATACCCGACCCTAGATAGAAACACCAACAATAAGGTCGAGGCCTGCTGCAACTAACCATTATTTTGGTTAGTTGGCTGCAAAAGGAGCACAGAAATTACATTTTCATCAACTTTCGTCAAAGTGACTCTATTTGAGGACATTTGACAGAGTGAACTTGAAGGTAATGTCTGTAACATGCTCTTCGTACAAGTGTCACATTATGTGAACATGCTATTCCTCATTTGAAAGCTCAGAACCTCTAGAATTCAGCCTGGGATGGGGAGAGAGAGTTCCTTTCGCCATAGAATCTGTCAATCAGAGCTCATTCTGCTCTGATGAGATGATGGTCTTTACATTTATCGAATATATGGGACAAAGAGAGGTCACATATTTAAAACAAAATCTCATTTTCCCTACAGCTTTGGAGACTAAAGAGTTTTGTCATTAAAAAAACATTTTTATGTCATTCTTTCTCTGTTTTAGCCCCCCCCCCCCCAAATTAAGGTCTCATTCTACTCTCCAAACATTGCTGCTTCTTTAGCCTCTGTCCTTAACCAATCACAAGTGTTATTACAACCAAAGAAACATCTTCTGTCCAAGTTTATGAGGATTCCCAAGTGTTTTTGTTCTATATTTCCCCCAAAAGCCTTAAAACATGACTTGGGCAGTTACACTAGGATGCTAATGATATGTCAACATTTTCTTATCAGTGAAGCAACATATTAAAGTGACCAACCAAAGTCTGTATTCTCCTAGTGTTCACGCTTGTACCCGTATATCTCCCTCTCCCCCCATGAGCTCCCAGGTAATAATCACTGACATGTTCATAAAAATAAATTGACGACGATGTTTATCCAGCGTATAAACAGTGTATATGTTCCAGAGGCCGGGACGCTCACCCCCGCTCATAAAGGTCCTCTGCAGGGCACCCGGTCTATGTGGATATAGTTTAGAGTTGCGTTTAGCCTTTTAATAACACTCAGGAAGGCTATAAATCATGTCGGGTGGAACTGGCTGGCTACACTTTTCAACAGGACGCGCTGTTGACACTTTTAAAGAAAAAAAAAAACTTGCTTCTGGTGGAGAAAGAGGGAGGCTATGCTGCTGAGATGTAGTATTTCGCCAGTATTTCTGGTACATACTATATGGGTTTAAACAATATGATGGCAGTCTGTAATTGATATTCTCTGGAGGCGGTTTACTGAGGGAGACCTTTTAGCTAAGGCTTAAGTTAGTCAAGCTTACTCAAGTACTGGTTTTGCTTATTCTTCTGCTCATTTTGTTATCTATTTCTTCTCCAATACTTATACAATGTAACTTTTGCCAATGGAATGTGGATTTTAAAATTATAAATCTTGCTCTGTGTGTTCATTGTGGCCAAGCGCATGCTTCACAAAACCCTTACAACGCTACGCACTCTTGGCCCATGTTGGAAAATCAGGCATGAACAATGTATGTGTGAACCAGATGTAGGAGGGGTGCATTCTTGGAGACACATTACACTTTTGTTTTTTACAGGAAGAAACTAAATTTAATCAGAACATAACCATAAATCACTGGTGCGAGCTCTGTTTTATGTCACTAATGTACTTGTGCACTCCCTTCATATCAACATGCATCCAAGTTCTACTGTACGTTCTTGCAAAACAGTTATTGTGCTGTATGCCTCACTGATGCTCAGCCAACAGACTTTAATAATAACCACTGCTCATCATGGCTTACAGTTTTGTGGTTACTTTGCAATCCATCACCATATGAATTCTGATGCCAGTAAATGGTTTGATTGTTTGGAAGAACTTTCTGATAACATGCCACCAAGGCTCGCTTCAACCCAGATCAATTAAAATGGTTTTACTCTTAAACAATATATGTGCACAGCAGGGAGGGAAGAAGAATGTTCAGATTTCCGACTTCTTGATGGATGAAACGGTCCTTCAGTTATAGTAGAGGTTTAAATTCTTCTCGACTGGATTGGGTTGGTCTCGATCTTTCTCAGCTCCACCAACTCACTCCAGGCGACAATATATAAATCACCACTACGGTGGGAAATTCCTGGATGCCCTGAGAGCCAACACGACATAGCATAATTCAGTCAGTTCGACCTGCCGTGGATCGAGACTCTGCGGTTTTCTCTTTGATGAGATAGTAGGGAGGAGGATGTGGGATACTCTGAGCTTGTTATGTCCTATTTACTTATTTACGGGACATTACATCTGGTTGTGACATTTCATTTAAAGGCGACTAAAGCTTCTTCTTGGGTCTTGGTTAAGGAGTTTCAGTCCTTACATAGTTACACATGCTTCCCTCATGGTTTAGTCCAAGTTTAGACCTTATTCAGTCCCAGTTTTCTGTTGGTTTGAGTCCTTGGGTTTAGACATGGTTTAGTCCAGGGTAAAGGGAAAGGGAATCTTATTTGTATAGCACTTTTCATATGACACAGTCACACCCAAAGCACTTCACACATGAAAGAGAGGGGGGCTCATTCACTCCATGCTGATGGTAAGCTATATTTTGTAGCCACAGTTTCCCCTGGGGTAGACTGACAGAAGCGAGGCTGCTCACATCTGCGCCAACGGTCCCTCCGACCACCACCAACCACTCACACTTAGGCAGTGGGTGAAGTGTCTTGCCCAAGGACACACTCATTGTTTCGTTCTGTCCCTGTTTAGTCCTTATTAGTTTGGTCCTGGTTTAAACCTTCAGTCTCTGCTTTAGTCAGGTTTAGTTCTTGGTTTAGTCCTGGTTTAAAAAGCAGATCGCCGTGGAGATCAGATCACGATTTGATTTTTACCATCATATTGCCCAGCCCTATGGTATAGATTAGAAAAACTGTTTGTGGTGGGCTATTCGTGAATATAAATCATTGTTTCAAATGTCCAACTTTAAATCCAAGACAACCAGAGCTGCTTTTTCAGTGAGAGAAAGCGAGAGAGAGAGAGAGAGGGAAACGGTAACGGCATCATTGGAGGAGCGCAGTCTCTGTAAATTAGTAAAATACATAGGAAATTCCTATGGCGCCGTACGGCCGCGGGGTTTGGCCTGTTTTTCAGCTTCTTTTGGACCGGTTTTGCCCCTGATACCTGGAAACCCTGACTAAGAGGCTTTGAGATTTGGCCCGTGCCCTCAAATATGCACGAATAAACAACAAACAAACAAAACCAACAACTCCAGCTTTTTACGATCAGCGTTATAGCATGATTTCATAAAAGTCTGTTTTAAGGCTTGTCTGTGAAGGGCCGAGGAATCGAGTGTAAATTGGCTGAAAGCGGCTCTAATTTCCTGATGTCAGCCTCTTGAGTTGCTGGCTTGTTTTGCGACGGTCAGAGGCTCTTGGAAAAGCAGCGCTTGATGGAGGGGCGAAAGGCAGTTCACTGGGATCCTCGCCGGACACTTTCGATAAAACCGCTGCCAAAACTGTAGTCGAGTGTGAAAGCCTTTTTCCTGCAATTTACTGTGTGCACACTTGGGTCGCCAGTCGCAGGGCCGAGGGGGGAAAGAAAGCTAAAACTCCAGCGCAGACCAGCGCTATGCAAACTGTGGGTCAATAGAGATGTTTGGGCTGCCACAAAATTTCCAATCCAATTACATGAAAAATGCAGTGGCGGACGGCCATTTAAGGAACTAGCGCTGCCTGAGGAGAAGCAAAAGAAATGTCAATCGGAATGGATTGGTCAAACAAAAACTGTCCACTTTCACAGAGAGTAATAATATATTTTTTAAGTGCTAAATTGATACTACTAGTTGTATACTTCAGCTTCTCCTACTACCACTAAATCACTTCAGTAAACCCTCACATCACCCAGTAGTGTGACATTTATGACCGAATGAAATGAACAGATCCCAAAGATTCTTCTCCGAGTAAAGAGTTTTAAATCCCTTCTCTAAACAGTCAAGACTTACATCCTTTACTAGTAAAAACGGAAGACAGAAGGAAGGCAGGTCCTCCTTTACTAGTACTGTTTTTCAAAAAATATTCTGGCAGCAGCTACATCATTTTCCAATTCAGGACTTCCTGAGTTACTTTTCACTTTGTCAGTCAACCACATACTTCATAATAAATGTGCAATACCACACAATGTATCCATGAAAACCTTCTTACAAATAGGTTTTTCCCCCCCTTCTATTTAAGATCATTATCAATATTTTAAAGAATAGCTTTTCTGATTTAGCGCCTAGAGCAGGGGTGGGCAAACCAAGGCCTGACCCATCTGGCCCCCATAGCATGACCTAGCCTGATGTGTGCTGGTTAAAAAGGGTGAATGAAATGTTTCCACTGGCATAAAGAAGGAAGCTAATTCACACCTGCTGCCATTTTGTTGCTTTTGAAAATGTATTTCGGTGATCTATTTGAGAATCCGGCCTACCTGGCAAGTTCAAAAACCCGGTTGGCCCTTGCATCAAACAGTTTGCCCACACTTGGCCTAGAGGTTATATTGCAAATACCAGTAGCGAATATTTCAAGCAAAAGCAGCCATTAGCATCCTCCAAGTTTGAGAAAGTGGTAAATGAGTTTGTACAGTACTCTCACTTCATGTGACTCAACCCCTTAACCAAATCCTGTGAGTGTGGTATCTGAAGAGTGCTGTATATTATTAACCCAAAGAACTGACAAAATAATTCACATTTATCGTATGTTTAGGTCAAAACGAATGGGCATTAGATTCAGCCCTAGCTTTATGTATCCAGTAGTAGGCATAAGATCGCACTCAGCTGTGGACTTCTCTTCCAAAAATACTGATCCTTAATGTGCGTAACTCGCTTGTATTAATAAAATAAAAGTGTGTTACTAAACTTACCATCACCTTTACAGTGAGACAGATATTGGCTGACCTGTATCACATCCACCTATAATTAGCCCCTGGTCCAGTACCTGTCTATCTGTCTCGCGCCCGCTGTCCGAAAGACAAATTGCCGCTGCCACATAAAAAACGTAGCCGCGCTGTACTTTACACACGCCGCACAATGGCCTCTTTGCTGCAGTGGTATAAAGCGAGCTGTGAGCGCCGTGAGTGTGCCGATGACAAAGTGACACATTAATGAGTCTAATGGAATAACCCACACGTACGGCGTATCAATTTCCCGTACGGACCTTGGCACGGTGCGGCCGTAAGGACCGCGGGGAATAGCCCGGAGATTTACATTTCACACAGCCCACTCCTCACTGCGCTTTTATCAAATCGCGCTCTCGCTGGTTACTCGTCGCAGCCGGACTCGCGGCGTCCTAATATGTGGAGATCGCACCACGTTGGGGTTTAATGGGGGCCGGGAAGAAACATGGCTTTTTAAACTCCCCGGTGTGTGTCACAGTAAATCTTTTTAAGCCCTGTTTGCGCTGCATTAGGCACTGGAGAGGGCCCTGGTGCGAGCAGATGGACAGGCCAGACACAATTGGCTCTTTGTAAAAAATATATATATATGAAAAAAAGCATGCACTTAAATTTGTTTAGTTTATCTGCTTCTTTTTTATTCATTTAAAAAATAAGCATTTAGTGAATGACTGTCTTTGTGAAATTTCTTTGCCATATTTTGTCATGACCACAATGATTTGATTATTTTCTACATTTGGATTGAATCATGTTTATTTGGGAGTGCAGTATGTAACTTTATAAATATAACACTATGTAACTTTTTCCTGATCCTGAAAATCCTGATATTTGTATTTGACGTTTCACTTTTCTTTCACTTTTCCTTTTCTAAAGCGTGACACAGTGCTCCTTTAAGTTGTCGGTGAATTTTAATGTTTTCTTGTGCTGTATCAATAGTTTGGCTCCAGGACCAACTCTATAGAAGGCTCTATGCCTGATTTTTGCTTTTGTTTACAAACAAGGAAAGAGGAAGTGAGAACATGTTTCGGCTGTCATCTGAAAGGCTTCTTCACACACACCTGTTCTGCTCAACTCAGACAGCCCAGTCCAGCTGACAATTTAGAAAAACTTTACTAATGGCGGTGTGTTGGGATTGGAAGCAATGCCCATTTTATCGTCTGACTCTTTCTCCACTGAAAACTCTGGATGTAATTTCATGTCTCATGAGGTGAACAGACTGCTGGCCTCTGATTTGTCAGAGCAGAGAGAAGACCGCCCTTTCAAGATAGCAGGCACATCCAACCAGACTATTATTTCACAATATTATACTGCGATTGGAAATGGTGATCTTGCCGATCGATGGCAATAGCCGCTGTTGGCACAACTTTAGCTGCTGTTAGCATAACAGTAGCACATAGTTTACCTTCATAGTTTGTTTATAGCAGCTTCTTTCTGTCTTTAATTTTTGTATTAGCTTCAAAATAATTTAATAAAGTCCAAAAGGCAGTATATATCAACAGTGTTCCTGTCTGTTGCCTCCATTATTACTTTGCGGCGCTCTTCTCCTGAGGAGCCGAGGCCGCCAGCCTGTAAACCCCACCCCCTAAAGCGTAGCCCACCAATCATGTGGAAAAGCAAGACCTCCAGGGCAGGGTAGATATGGGTGAATCTGAGGATTGTGCCCTGGGCTGTGCTGGATAGATGCGCGCTACGTGGAAGTGGTCTTCTGCTGGTGTCCAGAGTCAGGATCAGATCAAGAGACGATGTGATTGCTACGTTTTGCTGGAGACTATTGCTGCGTAAACCGTCCCTGGTCTGATACTTGAGTTTCTATCAGCCGGCTGAGTATAACGGAATCCAAGAGGGAGGCGTTCACTTTACTATAACCCACTTCCATTCCATTTTCTTCCCATCTTTTGAACCATACATTGTGCATTCACCGTGGCTTTTCATTATATTAAATTACCCCTGTGTTGTTCTACCATATACTGTAGTTTTTTCTGTTACACGGTCCTCCCAGTCTAAATGATGTTAATGGCCTGTTGTGCCCCGATGAGAGATGTGGAAAGACCCTTGCTGGATTACAGGAAATCATATTTTATGGTCCATCCAGTGATTTATGTGGAGTGTGAAACAGCCCGGCGCTTCCCTCAGGTCTGTGTACTCCATTGTAAATACTCCAGCGCTGTGTTTGGTTTTGCTTCATTTTTCTGTTTATGCAAATTACAAAGACCAGTGTTCTCAACTCTTTCAGGCTTTTTATTGCTCGGTAATTACAATCAGGGCCGATCGCTTTAATCCAATGGGAGTCTGAAGTTGGGGAATTCTTTCTTTTGAAGATTATCCCTGTATAAATGGATTTTTTAGTTTAAGCCGCTGGTTTTAACAAGCCCGCGTTGACCACCAAATGCATTTAGGAGATCTGCTTAAGTAATACCAACATGACTGTAAATGCCATTCACGTACAATTCAAAGTAAAGATCCGACGTGACAGGTTTAAATGCACATCTGGATTTGCAGTGCCTTATACTTTGAAAGAGTTAGTTTGCTGTAAGTTAATTAGCAGAAAAGGCAAAGGGAACATATGTATTACATGTGTAGGCGTTGTGTGGGACTTTTCGGTACATTGGCTTTGACCGATAAGTGAAGCATGTTCTTAGGCTTAGCCAGTTTGTTTAGCTAAAGGATTTAGCACATTGTTCTCCAGTCAACCCTCCCATCAGCCAACAAGTAGTGTTTGCCCAGACACTTCATTCAACGACTTGAGAGGGGATCTGGATTTGTTTTGTTTTCACTGAGTGAGTGGCATGGGACAACCTGCCTTTGGAAATCCAGACAAATAAATGTGCTGGCTCCTACAGATGAACACGCTGCTTTACGACGAAGTTAAAAATGAAAGTGCAGCTACCATTACTACCGCCAATAGTACCTTTCCCATACTAAACAATGGCTAGAAGAAATGGCTACTGTTACATCTCGTAGTATTGTAAAATGGTGCTACAATTTGTAATGCCATCACTTTGACCACATTAAAAGAAAACAAAATATTCTTCAATTATGATGATTTACACGCATAAACATTTCATTCTCTTTCCCTCCAGTTTTGAAATAACTTTACTGATTGGAATTGGAATGATTTATTTACAACTAAAACCCCTTTAACATCAATTAAAAGCTATTTATGAAAACTCTTTTCGTTTTGTTTTAGTTCTTAAGCCCACCCACTGCAATGTATGTCCAATCAGAAACTCCAATCCTAACTAGACAACTTGAAATACTACTTGGTAAAAGGTACGATCATGAACGATTACAAATAGATGACATTATGTACCTATCAAGGGTATGAGAAACTACTTGTTTTCTTTGTTTTCTTTCTCCTTTTCTACTATTTGTACGATCATAAACGGTGTACAGTATCTGCTGCTGGACAACATAGGCTCATGCTTCGATACACAGTCAGTACATGAGTGTATGTTTGATAATTCTCTCTAATGTTGCCTCCTCAAGAGAAAATGTTGCCCGGGGTAGCTCAACATCTGTGAACTTCAACCTACTCCTTTTGAGTGCACATTGCACAACTATATGTTTTAAGTGTCCAAATCCGCAAAACCAATAGGAAATCAAAATACATGTAAATATTTTATGTTATTTATAGTTTCTACTGTATATATCGCAGGTAAAGGCTACTAACCACCCGGCCATAGCAAAGCAGTAAGGTTTTACTAAGCCAAGTACTACAGAAAATTGGTACATGCGATTTTTATTAGAATCTGTTTAGATTAATACTCACCCTTTATTTCAACTGATTAAAGATTGTTCGTGTACCTGTGAGAAGTCACATTTTCATCCAACCATGACGATAAACAAAAAATATGAAAGAAAGAAAAATGGCTTATCTGCCCTTGTTTTACCATCTCCACTGTTACTATCCGTTGCGTACTCACGCTTTGCTTTTGACCCCATTGGGATAAATCGTCTTGCCGCTGGCTTTAGTAAACTTTCCAATCAAGAAAACTACTGCTGGCCCACTGCTCCTCAGTCTAATCCAAAACCGACTGGGAAATCAGTGTTTGTGTACGTTTAATAGCCACGTTTTTCTCATCAGCCGCACTGGGTGATGGCACACAGGAAATATTTCGATGTCAGTGCTCGCTCTCTTAAAGTCACAGACAGTTTAAACATGCTTCTTCCATGGGCCGTTTTAAAATCTGTATATGTATTTCTCCTGAAAGTATTTACGAGTGTCTGCAAAATTCACTGGATTTAACACCTCGAACTTTGGCAAGGACTCAAAGCTGCAGCTCGGTGCACGTTGAACTTATTAACACATTTGGCAGACCTAATCGAAGGGAATAGCTTTACCATACTTGGCCATCATCATGAATTTAAGGCGTGAATGAAGGCGGTTCCTTGCTGCTTTGTCAAACATCCCAAAACCGGACCGGTCCTTTTTATATTTATCCAGGCATGGCACCAGCAAAAAGACAACCATTTGTTTTTTGCTTTTGTGAAACTCATCTGGAAATTGATAGTATTAAATAAATAGTTTAGTTGTTTGGTTCATTTTATGGAATGCAGTTGGGGAATATAGAATAGACCTTTGTTCTAGTCGTAGTTGTACTTTGGATCTAGTTTGATCTGACTTTTAGGGGGGTCAGCCCTATGTTCCTATGTTCCCCGGGTCCTATGTTCCCCCGCCAGACCTGTTTTTGCTGCGCATGTTCATGGGTTAAGGGTTAGGGTTAGGGTCGTAAACCAATAAGAGAGAGTAAATTAATTGGTCTATTGAAGTCCCGCTGTTTCCTGGTACCGGTGTTCTCCCAAACCTCAAATGGGGGAGGTGGCGGCACTGGGAAACATCGGGACTTTTTAATAAACGAGGTACCTACGTTCCCCGGGTCCTATGTTCCCCCGTCAATAGAAGTGGGGGAACACCCAGCCCGGGGAACATAAGGCCGGGTGTTCCCCCACTTCATACATAAGTGGGGGAACATAGGTACGCACCCCTTTTAGGGATTGCAGAGTTCATGTAACCAATTCAATTCCGTCATCTATATTGTAATTTCTGCTGCACGTAAAGCACATCAGAAGAATCAGAATCAGACTTTTGTTTCTTCCAAACCACTGATGGAAAAAAAGACAGATCAATGTCAAATGTGTATGTACAGGACTGGGGGCAGCAGAGCGAGAGAAAGGGAGAGTTCAGCTTCCTGACAGCCTAGTGGATGAAGCGGTCTTTCAGTCACTTAAGAGAAAAACGAGGAACCAAGGCACTCCTCCCTCATTGTAATTCTCTATTTACATTTTCTAAAAAGCCTTTATTGTACTGGGCTAATACTTTTAAACACTTTTAAAACATGTTGCTGGTTTCTTCCATGTGTATCGGCTCCAACAAGCTTTTTTTAAGAAGTGAGGACCAGCAACTATGTCTCCTCTTTTTTTAGAGGAGTGATTAGAAACTCTGTCCTTCAGTCAGTTGGACCTGTCACTGATCGGAGTCCACAGTACTCTCCCTAAGGCAGGACTTTAAGAGACACTGAGATTGGTGTGGTGAGCTGACCGCTCTGACACGGGGAAACTTGATCAAATGGGCCCTGTCCAGATCATTGTTGGGTCAAAAACACAAAAACATTCTTACACAGTTCACAGTAAAGAGTTTAGTTCAGCAAGATACAAAGAGCATACAATGGTTGGTTAGGACAGGGGCTTGCATAGCTGGTTCTGATATTTCTGTTTACTCTCCTCCACTTTCTGTCACACACTTGTCGTTGTTGGGATTCAGAGCAGATCCCGTCCCCATTACTTTACATGAAGCATGTAGATTCCTAACTCGGAAAAACTCCTGTAACAGCAATACAAGTTCCATTTTTTTTTAACACCGAGGGGAAACGGACAGCAAAGATATTCACTGCTGCTGGCGGTGACTTGGTTCCTGGGTGTTGCCTTCCTGCGTGCTGCCTCTTCATCACGCATACCAGCTTTTTTGCACCGTTCTGCCATTCCTCATCTCGTTCTGTCTCCCTCCTCTTGTTTTGTCTCCTGTAGATTGTGCAGGAAATGAAAACGCACTGTTCTTCACCTCCCAGCAGGAGTTGGGGCACTGGCGAAACGGAAGGATCTCAACAAGGGGGGACAAAATCTCCGAAAAGTGTTTATTTAAAAGTAATGAAAAGACTTGGCCGAGGTTAAACGTGTTTTGCTAAACTCTCGGTCGACCATCGTGTCTGCGAAAATCCCCACACACTTTAAAGACGACATGTTTGTTGGTGGCGCTTTTATCTTCGGCAACTCCTGACCTCCGCGCCTCTATCAGAAGTCAATGATCTTCCTCTCATAGGGTGCATATAAGAGGCTTAAGGGTGCGTGATCCCCCGGTGTGTTTGCTTAACCTCTGTGTGGCTGCTTGAGCGCCGCTAAGCTCGGTCCACAAGAGCTCAATACTTCCCAGGGCCTGTCTGTGATACTGTTTTCAAGTGGGCATAGGGGTCAGCTGGAACATGGCTTAAAGAGTGTAGGATAGAGGCTCTGTGATGGTCTATTATGACGTTTTAGATATTATCAGTTGTGCGGCACAACATATCAAAAAAATATTGGATCGCAATGTCACGTGATGCAATAGCTGTAATGCAAGAACCCACAACATTTCGCAAAATCACTTATACCTGATTTTTTTCCTAAAAGTGGAATGAAATTTGTTTCGTCCTCGTTTAGTACCATATTCTAAACTCGGACATTTGTGGAAATAATACTGCATCTGAATATAAAGCTGTCGCCTGGCGTCACAAGCCTGGCTTCCTACATGTATTGCATACCTGGGAAGACAGTCTGGGAGTCCGCGGTTGGACTCCCAGCAGTTCAAATCGAGACTTGAGGTGGCCCTGAGGAAACCAATCAGAGAAACACGGATGTGACGTAAATGCACAGCAGCCAGACAGCGAAGACGTCTATAAAGAAAAGCCTTCAACGCAGTGGGTTTTTGTGGTTTTAAGAACAATTACAGCTCATTTAAAACAGAAGATAGTAGTGGTAAAACTTCGCTCCGTTGCGACCGCCACCTTGATTTTTGTGGTTCAAGACCGGTCGCATTATGGGAAATTCTGGAGCTGAAAATTACATATCGCAAACTCCCGCCTCCCGCACTGTGTAATTGGTCCATCCAGATTTGGCCAGAGATTTTGAGCCTTTCAAATCGCAGACTCCCAGAGTGTCTTCCCAGGTATGTAATACATGGTGGAAGCCAGGCTGACGCCAGGGTAATAAAACTGTGTCCTTGGGCAAGACACTTCACCCACAGCACATGCCGTGTGAGAGTGATTGGTTGGTGGCGGTCGGAGGGGCTGATGGCGCGGACTGGTCAGTCTACCCAAGGGCAGCTGTGGCTATAATAGTAGCTTGCCACCACTGAGTATGGCGTCATAGAATAATGCCTGCAGTGTAGCGCTTTGAGAAACTTGTAACACAGGCTTGAAAAGTGCAGTGCAAATGTAAGCTCATCTCTGTTAGAAATGTTAGGAATGAGCCACAACTAATAATTTCATTTATCCGCCCCCTCTTTCATTGTTTGAAATATATAAAAAAAAGAAGCAGGTACAGTATATTGCCTTTAAGTCTTCTATGGAGCAAAACATCAATTTCAGTTATAATTTTCATAATTTTAGGTCCATTTTAGCCTGGTTTTGGTCCTGATTGTGTGTTTTGTGAATTAAACACTTTTGCATGGAGGAAGTGTGAGGTATTTAAGACAAAAAAAGGTTTAACATGGAAAACCACTCACTGATAAAAATCCAGTTATGGATATAATAGTATGGTGAAAAAGCTTTCAAAAGTAGAGAAAGACATCAAAGAAAACAGCAGTTGCCGTCAGGGTTGTCCACTATCACTTCATGTGTTTTTGTGCCACTTTCACTTTGCTTACCGAGTCATTTATTTACTGTTTAAACTACTAATTCCATGTTTGGATGTTTAGACTGACTGAAAACGCCTTTTTTGCACTAATCAGACGAGAACATTACATCAACAACAAACACTAATGCACTGTTTTGGTTTTGGCTTTCACAGAGTGTTAAAAGTGCTCTTACACTTAACGCTCTACCAGAGACATTTGGCCCCGAAGCTTTCTGCACTTAAAGGATTATTTCAGCTTTTCTTTGGTTTGAGGATGTTTATTCCTTTGCATGCACTGGGTAATGATGTTGCAACAAAACAGGGACTGCCTATAAACTCATTGGTGTATGTTCCTGAAGTGCACTCCTTAAACAGAACCATTATAAGTTTAATTTACTGAGCTTTTTTACCACATAGTAAAAAAAAAAAACATACATATAGTTAGTCCCCCATTTATTCATGTTTGTCTCCTTCTCAGTTTAATTTTATCACTAACTTTGCCTTCACTATAATGCATATTGCTTTGTTGTGCATCACAGTTATGTTTTTCCCAGCCACATTTGATACCATGCACCTTGTTCCCTATATTCCATACAGTGTTTCTCAAACTGTGGCACATGTACCACTGGTGGTACTTGGGCTTCTTCTGGTGGTAAAATTCTATTTCTTTTATGCTTCAGTAATGCAAGGTGTAGTGTTTTTCTGGTTTAAACATAGTTTACACCAAGTTTAGTCCAATTTGGACCTGTTTTGGACCTAGTTTAGTCTTGATTTGGTCCAGATTTGGAGGTACTTGGAAGGTCAGATCTTTTATGAAGTAGTACTTGGTATGAGAACTTTTTTTAATGTTTTAAACCATTTTAAAGTCTGAAAAATGCAAAAATATGCCGCTTTTCCCCTAGTTTTGTTGTTGTTTGATATTCCATGCATCTTCACATGAGTCACTTCCTATTATTTCTAAAGCCCTAAATCTAGTCTTTTGGTGAATTTTAATGTCTCCTATTCTTAAGCATGTGTGTTTTAAGATGTAGCCCGCACTGACCCATTGTCCTTTCCTAGCCTTCCACTGCCCACTTCAACTCTGTCTGTCCATTTTAGTCTAATTTAGACGTTTTAAGTCGAGCCATCTGGCAAAGTGAATCTACCCTCATCATCATCCCACACAGGACTGGACACAGGCCTTTGTCTCAGTATTTGTTTGTTCTGTCCACAAAACAGATTCCTAAAAATTAGATCTGAATTATGCGTATTGTATCGCCCTGTTTGAAGTTTAGGCAAAAAAGGCTTCCTCTCCGAGTTCACTCCACATGTGGAGTGTTGAAAGTACGTATCAGTTATAGGCCTTTTCTATGCTCTCTCATTTGTATTCTGTGGAGTTGAAGAAAACTTTTTTAGCTCTATTAAACACATAATTATGCTTCTAAATCATGCATTTTAAGTTGGGGCTACACACTTAAGAGCAAACAAACCAAAATTTATATTGCTACAATCATATTCTGAAATGCATGACTGTTGTATTATCATAGCAGTTTCTTCTCTCAAATAAAGGCTCCAGGATCCAGGATATGTTTAAAATCTGTACTGTAAACAGAATATTAATATTCTGAATCTTAACACAATTGCGATTGACTCTGTATCTGAAAATAGAGGTTCAAACAGTGTAGGCAGGTTTCATTGTAAAAGCCCATGGACAAACAGTCTGGCCAAAAAAAAAAGTCGCCTCCTGGATTTATCTAAGCAAATAGACCTGGGGTTGCTACAGTTGGTCAGTTTTAGATTCAGCAACATTTTGTGCCCAAAGAATGAGATCAGCTGATTATGTGAACATCCTGAATGACCATCGTTGGCAAAGATTCTTCAGTCTTCATCTCTGTAGTTGAAGTGTAGGACGTTTCACTCTTCATCCATTCTGAGCTTGAATGCCAGTGGCTCTATATAAAGAACCAGTAGGAGGAGTAAGTCCCACCTCTCTTTGTTCTAAAGGTTAGAGACAAACCTTTAAATCCTGGTTATTCCTTCAATGGATTTCTTCTTCCCTGATGGCACGGGCATTTTCCAAGATGACCATGCCATGATCCATTGTGCTCACATTGCGAAAGAGTGGTTCAGGAGCATGAGATATCATTCTCACTCACGGATTGTCCACCACAGAGTCCAGATCTTCACTCCACTGAGCATCTTTGGGATGCGCTGGAGATGGCTTTGCACAGTGGTCACACTCTCCATCATCAATACAAGATCTTGGTGAATAATGAATGCAACACTGGATGGAAATAAGTCGTTGAAGAAGCTTATTGAAACAATGCACCCAGCGAATGGTGCTGTAATCAAAGCTAAAGGTGGTCCAACGTGCATGTTTTGCGAAGTACTGTATATAATTTTTCTGCCCTAATGAAAACCTGTTGGAAAAAAAACATACAATTTACATAAACAATTTCTATCTTCCTTGCATGGACGTAGTACATAATGTGTGGGGTTTAAATGTAAGCTAATTGGCCTAAGATAACAATCCAGTACACTGCACGCAATTCCTTTGAGCCGCTAATGTACTCCTAAATAAACTTTCACTCAAACACGCAATTAGTCATTTACGTCTGTGTTAAAGAAAGAAAAAAAAAATCTTGCATTATTTTCTTGCCCGCTGCCCTTCATGTGTTGAATTAGCCCAAATTAGCCGTTTCTAATGAGTGCAGCGCTGGCTTGTAAACGCCGAGGTAGTTCTCATGTGGCTCTGAAGTGCAGAATGCTAAACAGGTCCATCGGCTCGCTTACCTCCCATTATGAGATTCACAGACAGCGCTATAGAATCCTTTGGCACGACAGATAACGACCTAAAGGGCTGTCCCATGCGTGTAGCCATCGCACCCCACGTCGTGATTGGTGGTATTCCGTTTGTGAATGTGCACAGCCCGCGCTCCTGTGTTGGTGGTCTTGGAATGGCACCAAGATCACCCGGCTGCTCTGTAATGTGAAAGTGATTAGCAGCTAGTGTTTTTTTTTTTTTTTTTTTTTTACGGTGCCGCCAGTATGTGTGGAATAACAAAGGCAAATGTAGGTCAGCCACAAGCCAGAGGTGTGCAGTGTGGCTATAGGGCATTCCTCCATCCTAGATTCACCATTACGTTTAAGTGGAGACAAGGCAAAACACTTTAGTTAATTTTTTTTCAGGTTTGGGGTAAGTTTGCTCTCTTAACAGTCTGACATTTCACCTGGAAACAAATAACTTACTCTTTACTATAAGGAGTGTAATTATTGCACTGATTCAACCTTTCTCCATAGAACTATTTGGGGATTTGTAACATCAATGACCATTCTCACATTGTGGCGAGAACATCTCCACTTTAGTAGTTCAATATCGTAAAGGTTTGTTTTTAAATATGTAATTCCTAGCTTGAATCATTAAGTTTTTAACCTCTGAAAACAAGGACTGAGAGAGAAGCTGGACACAAAGTGCTCAGGAAGTCAGTACCACAAAAGTAGTTTTTTGGGGAAGGTGCTCTTTGGCGTTTGGGGAACAGAAACTTAAAGAGAAAAACAAAGAACCAAGGCACTCCTCCCACATTCAAATTCTCTATTTACATTTTCTATAAAGCCTTTTGTACTAGGCTAATACATGTTAAAATCTTTTAAAATATGTTGCTGGTTTCTTCCATGCATATCTGCTCCAACAAGCCTTTTTCAAGAAGTGAATTAAATTGAATTTATAACTATTGTATTAATAGCTAGTGTATTCAAAAACTAAACTAGATATCCCAAATATTTGCAACTAAATGTATCTACAAAATGAAACCATAAATTTAAACCTCGCTCTATCTATATCTACAAAAATAGTCAATTTTGGCCATTTTTATGCATACATTTTTTTTAAACATGTAAATGACTGAAAACTTGCAATACATTCTTTTCTCATTTATGTCGGTAATATACACCAAAAGTTAGATAGAGTTTTCAAAGTCACTGGTCAAGTCCCACAATGGCAAAAATGTAATTTATGTATAAAATAAATAAAAAAAAACATTAAAATAGAGGTCTGTTAAACTTGTAAAATGAGGAGAGAGAGACATTTTAGTAAACTATCTAGCTAACTCCCTCCTAATTGGACTTGAAAAGTGAGTGCGGGTTGATTGACTGCCCGGTCAAACTCATGAATTAGTTGATGAGTTGCAGAGATCATTCGGATCAACTTATTTTACATCAAGATTCAGGCAATCATCAAGTGGTCCACTGTCTTCTATTAAATTTGTAACACATTTATATTTTCAGATGATCTCATTAAAAAGGTTAAGGATTGAATTGATTTAACACACTTTTTACCATATTCTCATATATCGGTCTTGTCCTGAGTGTGCGTGCGTGTGTTTACATGCATGTGCCTGCCGTGTGTCCTCTGTCACATCTGGAAGGCTGTGGCTGCTTCATGAACTGCTAAATGAGGGAAAAACTACTCCCAGCTGCCCCCAGTTCACCTGCGGCAGAGCAGACTTTAAAAAAATGTGGTTCAAATCGATGTATTTCTGCGTTATTTCATGTAAACCAGAGTCAGATTAGAGATTTTTAATTTCTTTTTAATTTTTAATAAGCATTAAAAAAAAAGTTTGGTCTGCCCTATTGTGTGCTCTGTGTTGTTGATGACAATGTAAACCTTTTAAACAAAAAGAATAATGAAAGGATTTTTTCCTCCTACAAGGAAGGAGTGGAGTGTCCATTGTCTGTTGGATAACCTTTGTGGGATCATTTTCAGTTCATATTCCCACCAGTGTTTTAAATGAATACACTTCTACAGCCTTGTAGCTTATGTCTTTTGTATGTTTTTACGAAATTGATTCCCATAAAATATCCTACATAGGGAGACCTAGCTGGCACCCAATAAAAAAACATAAAATAATAAATTCGCAAAAGGAAAAAGGCCTAATTGTTTCCATTGGAGACTCTGGTTTACTCTATACTTCCAAAAACATGCAGGTCAGGGACAGGTTTTGGTAATAGTTGTAATTTTAATAACGGTATCGTAACTTTAGCAATGGAACAAGTATCTTTCTTACTTGCGACGTGACAAAACCTTTTCAGACAGGCGTTTAAACAAGCCCCGAACATTTTCCGTTTTTTTCTCACTAAGTGCCACATTGTGTTATTTCGTCCTAGCATAACCTCGGTCAGATGAAGACAAGCCGATAGGGTCAGTCAAAGGCAGGTCTATGCACAGCAGCCGTAACCGCAGCCCCGCACACATGGCAAAGTCATTTTCACCTCAGCCGCAGCGGGACGGGGAGGCCACATGCGCCCACCACCACCACCACCCACCCGCCCTCCACTTCAAAAGCCCCCAGCCGCCCGCCTCCATACTGGGCCCTCTTCTGAAGCTGGGAGATATCATGGCTCAGAGCTGAAAAGCAGTTTTTGTCTCCGGTGACCCCTGTCTGTCGGCTCTATCAGCAAATCATAAAACATCCCCGCCACTAGGAGCAGCGCGAGGAGGAGACGAGGGAGAGTCGACGAGATGAAAGGGGTTTGAGTAAATGAGCAGAATTCATGCCAAGACAAACATTTTGATTTTTTTTTTTGTCACCGTGGTAAATTTACAACACTATTTGACCTCTGCTAATGCACGGAGAGCAATATTTACCATCACACTTCATTAGTATGTCAGATTTGCACTCAAGTGGCTCTTCCCACCGTCCCGCAATAAGAGGCCTGACATGATATGTTATCAGTGGGGTTTTTGGGCCACACCGTTTGGTGCTGACTTCTAGAAAAGGGGCCCTTCCATTAGCGCCCTTACATCTCTGGACTAAAATAAGGGCCGAGTTGTCACCGCTTTCTTATCCCTGCTGTTTTTTTTTACGCCATTGTGTCTCGGTTGGTACTTACTAGAGACAGTTTTGAGTTATTTTTCCTTGGGGAATTTTAATGCAACATAACATTTTACTCTCGTAGGCAAAGATTCTTCAGTCTTCGTCAGCTTTGCGCAAACTTGAACACCTGTGGGGCTTATGAAGAACCAGTAGTTTGCGCAATGCTGACTTTCTGAATCTCTGACTCTGGACGATGGACAACTCCTGTACGACTGAGATAACTTTTTTACTAAAATTATTAAGTAGTGTTTACAGTTGCTAGAAAAAGTACCCTTTGGGATTACCGTACATAAACTGGTCATGAAATGTGGGCCGATCCTCACCATAAAAATCCAGATCAATGTTCAATAAAAACTGATCAGATTGTGTTTGAATATTCTTTATGCAGAATAACTCTCACATACTTTGTCTAGCAACTGTATCGCAGTAGGAATGTTAGATTTGTTTCCCTTTTGCTTTTCTTTATTGAAGCCACACCGTGTAACATTTCACTTAGTATTTATTACTGTGTTTATTTATCACTTTAACTATTGTAATTACGTTTAAAAAAAAAAACCTTTTCTATTAACAGGTTTGCCTTTTACTAGAAGTGGGACATCCATGGAGATGTTGATTCCTTGCTTTAACTTGCCAGACACTCAATTTAACTGTATTATATCTCATTCCAAATGTGTTGCTTCTTTATCCAGTTGAACTTTAGGCCCACGTTTGGTATTGCGCCCGGAGACCTATCTCCAAATCTTGAGCCAGGCTAATGGTCAGAATCACCTGTGGGACAGACAGAGCAGATTGATGGAGGGAACCCATACACGGGGAGAAACATGGAAACTGGACTGGTCATTATCATTTCTGCTCAATGCTCAAAGGTCTAATTTCAGGAACTCGGTTATCAAAAGTATTTCCCAGTTTTCCACTTTTTAAAATACTGTACGTTCATGTGCAATTTTCTACTTGACAGGTGGTATTTACCATAATTTCGATCCCACATGAAAGCAGCTTAAGTTTGATATCTGTGAAGTGTCTTGCCAAAGAACACAATGACCGTGTGATCTGGACAGAGCAGCTTCATGGTTTTTGAACCTATAACATGAAATACTCTATTGCACCAAGGAAATCTTTGGATGCCTGCTACTTTTACCCCCTGACTCTTACATTCTTGGTCTCCTGCAGGCATACCTCTTTGGCATATCACGTTTGTCACTTCCTTCCTCATCCTGGTCTCATGTCGTTTCTTGCCCAGACAAGAAGAAAGCTACCTTTTAGTCGGGGAGTAATTTAAGGCGCTGTGTCTATCAAAGCGGGGCTCGTAACCAAGATTTAGACGGATTACTGCGTCTCACTCTTAACCTGCCATTTTGGGATTTCCAGGTTTAACACCATCGGGCACAAGATAAACAGGCCTGCAGTCGACACACTCGGGGTACTGTTACGCTCACTGGGACACAGCTGTTTTATCCAGTTATTTCATGAGATTAGGTGGGCTTTTGTATCACTTGGCAGATACAATTTTAAATATAAAAATAGTAGTACTGTTCACCTGTGTCTTGAATAGGCCAATTCATCTTTGCAAAGTGAAGAAAAATAATCTTAGAAAAGCTAACTGTCTATTAACATTCGTCTCATGTGATGTGTATGCCATGCTGTTTATCTTGGATTTTATAAAGACGGGCAGTGGCTTGCACTCTGACCTCACAAACTTCCAGGTTTGATTCCCAGGTCTGGTGGGGCAGTCAAGTTTGCATGTTCACCCCAAGTCTGGTTGAGTTTCCTTCGGGTGCTCCGGTTTCTCCCGTTAACCCAAAACTTGCATAGGGCCCAGCTAAAACCTCCAGTTAGGTAATCTAGACCAAGAGCCTGACTAAAGGTTTAGAAATGGGTCTCTGAGGGGGGTTTTCCACTGCCAGTTCCGGCCGAGCCCAGTGCCTCAGAGCGTGCTGGTCTGGTACTAGCATGACGTGAACAGTGCTGGCCTCTGATTTGCCAGAGCAGAGAGAAGACAGCCAAGATAACAGGCACGTCCAACCAGAATATATTTCACAATGTTATACTGCGATTGTAAATGGTGATCTTGCCGATCGATGGCATTAGCCACTGTTAGCACAACTTTAGCTGCTGTTAGCATAACATTAGCACATAGTTTACCTTCATAGTTCATTTTTAGAAGCTTCTTTCCTCTACTTTTTGTCTTGGAGCTTCAGAATAAAGTTCAAAAGGCAGTATTTATCAAAACGTGTTCCTGTCTGTTGCTTCCATTTTTACTTTGCGGTGCTCTTCTCCTGAGGAGCCGGGGTGAACCCCGCCCCCTAAAGAGTAGCCCACCGATCATGTGGAAAAGCAAGACCTCCAGGTTAGGGTAGATACAGGTTGTCCTTTCGTAATTGTAATGGAAGAATTCATCAAGTACACATTTCCCTACAGGGACAATAAAGTCTACAAATAGTCAAAAATAATCCTGCAGTTTGTGTTAGTTGTCAGAAAGCGGATTCCACTGGCAGATATTTTTCAGTTTGCAAAACAGCTTAAATTAAGATCAAACTTTCTTAATTTGTTCATTTTAACTTACCAAGAAATGACATTTTTGCAGTGTATTGGCAGTGTTCCACTATGGAATTAAACTCTTATTATTCTTCATGTAAAAGATTGTTGTAAGAATTAATGGTTGTTTGCCCGTGATCTCAAGTGGCCTTTTCAAACATAAATTGCCAAGATATGACACCATGCACCACAAAAACTACCAGTGGAAACAGCTCGACATCCTACTACATAAGATACAAACTCTTAACCCCACACACTCTGTCGGGAATAAACCACAACCACGCCAGGTTTTCCTCAATCCCGAGATGATCGTGGATACATTAGTTGATCTGGAATGGAACAACCCCACTGTTTTAGGACTCCGGTGCCACCCAACAACCTCAAGGAGAAGACACAGATGACAAACGGACAGATGAACAAACTTCTTGAACGCACCACATGCAAGCGCTCCTCCAAGGTCACAAAGGCTCTCCTCCTCCCTTCATCTTTTATTCCCTCGTCTAAATCATTTTGTCAGTGGCCAGTTCGGAAAGCCCCTGCTCAGCCACAAACCCTGAGCTCAAGTGCTTGTACCAGTGAACACCCACACACTTAAGTGCCCCCTGAACAGAACGGAGCACAGCGGCTGACCGTGTCCTCTAGTGTGTCGCTACAGAGGGGGGAAAATGTCCCTGTTGGGATCTATGAAGTAGGCCATGCAAATCGCTACCCTCGGACTTGTAAGTGCCGGACCACCGAGTCTGTCATGCGTCTTAGCGCTTGGCCAAACAAATAAAGCGATCGAGAGAGGGACGCTCATTGCCAAATTGGATCTTTGGAAGTTCTACTGTATATTTTATGACATTTTACACTGAAAAGAGGTGGTACTCCAATGATGAAACAATTTACAGTGGCAGTTGCAAGTCATTTTTGTTAGTAAAGCGTAGACCAAACTCAAGAGAAAAACGAAGAACCAAGGCACTCCTCCCACACTACAATTCTCTTTTTTACATTTTCTAAAAAGCCTTTATTGTACTGCGCTAATACATATTAACATCTTTTAAAACATGTTGGTTTCTTCCACGCGATCAGCCCAAACAAGCCTTTGTCAAGAAGTGAATAGACCAAACTCACTTTACAGTGGTTCATTTATGATTATACAACTTGCATAGACGCACATGCAATGAAAGTCTGTGGAGATACTGTATACTCATGCATGAGCATTCGTTACAAAACTTATTTTCTTAAAATTAGTTTTTTATTTCACTCTTTCAAGCAAATCTCCACTTTAGTAGTTCCGTCTCATTCAATATTTGGTTCGTACTCTGATTTTCTTTTCAGTTTTGAGCCCCAATAGAACAGGGCGATATTTAACGAACAAAGATATCTAAACAAGATATCAAAAATTCACTCTGAAACAATCTTTGCAATGAATATAGTACATGTTTACAGAAAAACAAAATGACAGAAAACTTTCTTCCTCATATTTAGGTATGTATACAGCAAAGAACGGCCGTCACTGACGATTATTTAGGCACTTGATTAATAATAATCCACAATTATTATGGAAAGTGTCATTTTAAAAACATGAAGCTAAAGTGACGCTGTTTGAGGACGTCTTGATAGAGTAAACTTAAGGGTAATGTCTGTAGGATGCTCTTTGTACAAGCTTCACATGTCACTCCTCATTTGAAAGCTAAGAACCTCTAAAAGTCAGCCTGAGATTGTGAAAGTTAGAGGGCGAGAGATTAGATTATGGTTCAACATTTATCTCATATTTGGAACAATCAGCTAAAATATTTGCAATGCCTTTAGAGACAACATTTTGATGTAATTCTTGCTCTGTAGTCTGTACATCCCAGAAACGATGAATTGATTGCTAAAATATTATCAATTATCGATTAGTTGACCATTAATCCATTCGTTTTTTCAGCAGTTTTTCCTACAGCATTGACATCTATAAAAAAAAATCACTATTCTCCTTGTGTTTCACCTTAATTATGATGTTGTCTTCTTCTTAAAATAACAAAAAAAACAGTCTGATGGTACCAATGATTGAGATTTGTTTAAAGAAGTCAATGCAGCCGTCTCTAAATCATAATGTTGACCTGATCCTGAGACGAGCCTCCCCTCATGCTCTCCCCATTCACTCTGACGCTTGTTTTTCCCCGTCTTCTGTCTGTGCAATGTGTTTGACGGCATGGCTCTTGTTTGAGGAAATGTTTGTAATTGAATCAGCCCATTACCTCTGTTTTGCTAAATTTATTATGCTATTTCAGGAGACGGCCGGTGTCAAAAGGACAGGAGACAAAGGCCAGTGTTGTTTGGTAGAAGCAGGAGGACAATTGGTCTGCAGCCGCTGTGGTCTAAACTGTAATGATGACCGAGTTTACAAAGTTGTCATTCGAGGAAATATGAGGTTGACTTATGGTTGACATACTAATGCTATGTCTTTTACCCATTTATCGTTTATAGTTGTGAATGAATTTGTGCTGCTATTTTTTGTGATTTATCCGTATCAAGTTCAGAAGACTGTGTTTGTGCTTGGCATATCTACACTCCACATGGCAACTGGGAATAGCTGTAATGTTTCCTTTACTGCTCTAGTTGTCCATGATTTCATACAAACATCTACTACGGGTAAAGCCTATGCAGAATGAGAATTGAACTTTTTCTTTCTCTCAAACCATGGATGAAAAAAAGACAGTAGTAACACTATACACAGCAATATCACATTCTGCTTTGTGTAATCGATAGCATTTAGTGTTCTCATCAATTGAGAAGAACTGCAGTAACATGCGTGATTTGCCTCATAAAACTGCAGTAGTTCCACCTTTTAAGCCAGAGGTGTCCAAACCTTTTCCATGGAGGGTGTAGACGACATGGAGGGCCAAAGACCTGGATCAGTCCTGGTTTATTCTTAAATCGGATCATATATTTAGTTCTTTATTAGTCCTGATTTAGCCCTGGATTTGTTTAGTCCTGGTTTTGTCATAGTTTAGACCTGGATTAGACCTGGTTTAATCCTGGTTTAGGCCTCCCTTTAGTCCCATTGTTTTGGACCTACTTCAATCCAGGATTAGACCTGATTTGGTCCTTGTTTTAACCCTAGTTTAGACTTGTTCTGACCTGGTTTAGACTAGACTGGGTTTGGGTTGGTTTAGTCCTTGAATAAACCTGATTTAGTCCTGGATTAATCCTGGTTTAGTCCTACTTTTAGTCCTGTTTTACAACTGGTTTGGACCTACTTCAATCCAGGATTCAACCTAGTCTTGTCGCTATTTTAGTCCTGTTTTTTTTTTTAGGTTCTAATTGTGTAGACTGAAAAAGA
>OMNZ01027910.1:7952-28924 GCA_900303255.1 Lesueurigobius sanzi | reverse complement strand
TTCACCAACTTAATCTAAGTGAATATGGACATGCTGTATGGCATTGGAAAGCTCTTTATCTGTAGACAGTGTTGGGGAGTAACTAAATACATGTATTTAATATACATATTTAGAATACTCCTTTTGAGTAACTGTATTCGGGTACAAATACTCTCTCGTAAGGGTATTTCGAATACAGTTACTTTTCAAATACCAAAGGAATACAGAGAGGGAGAGAGGAAGGAGAGAGACAGAGAGGAAGGAGAGAGGAAGGAGAGAGAGGAAGGAGAGAGACAGAGAGGAAGGAGAGAGAGGAAGGAGAGAGGGGGAGGAGAGAGAGGAAGGGGGGAGAGGAAGGGGAGGAGGGAAGGAGGGGGAGAGAGAAGAAGGAGAGAGAGAAAAAGAAAGAGGGAGGAGAGGAGGGAAAAGGGGAGAGAGGAAGGAAAGGGGGAGAGAGAAAGGAGAGAGAGGAAGGAGAGAGAGAGAAGAAGGAAAGGGGGGAGGAAAAGAAGAGAGAGGAAGGAGCGAGAGGAAGGATAGAGGGAGGGAGAGGAAGGAAAGGGGGAGAGTGGAAGGAGAGAGAGAAAAAGAAGAGAAGGAGACAGAAAGAAGAGAAAGAACGAAAGAAGAGAGAAAGAAGAGACAGACGACAGTTTGTGCAAAAGTATTGCTTAATATTTTTAATCTTTCACCATATTTATACAAAAATATAATGCAAATCAAGGTGAAAGTATTATAAGTATTCAGAATACAGTACACTGATTGGGCACTTTTATTACTTTTATTAGATTAAATGTTGGACCCACATGAGTATTTTTTTTTTTTTATCTTGTGGACTAAACCTGGTTGCATGTGTGGACCAAAATATGTGCTTAAGCTTAAATTAAACACTGATAACAAGGTCTCCAGTCTGTAGCTTTGCATTCTAACTGGTCTGTGATAAAGAGGCAGACCTGATTGATAAGTTATCAGGCTGGAAGCAAGGGAACAGCCACTTACAAGCATGTGAACTTTTCTTTAAACTTTTACCTATCGAAATGCAGATGTTTTTATATTTTATTACCAGAGCTTTTTATCTTGTAGTCGCGTAAGATTTGTTTTGTCCTTCATTGTATTGTGAAAGCAGAAAGCAGATTGCCGCAGCTGTTTTACTCCCTGAAAATAGTGAAACATGCTTACAAACTGGTCTATAAATATTTGTTATGCTAGAAATGAGTTTTGGACCTTGACTAGAAATTTACCGCTGCGTTCAAGTTGTCCTTGGAGCTGGGAAAGCTGTTTTTTCAGAGTTACAATGTTCCAGTTGTCAGATAAGGACGGTGAAAAAAGTACAAATAATTTACGTGACAAACCTGCTAAAAATCAGACAAAATATGACCCGTAAGGAATTGTGTAGTTATCTTTTTAATCCGTTAAATCATTACAAATCAATGAGGGAGCGCCGTTAGCTCTTGTCATTAGCTCGTCGCGGTTGAACGTTAGCAACATTAGCATCACTGGGCAAACAGAGGCTCAAGTACTGTGCAGGGGCTGAGTGACAGAAAGCGAGCGCCAGAAGGAAACTAAAGGGTTGAGAACACAAGAAATGTAAAAATATTGTTGCTGTTGTTGTTTTTGTATTGGCTAATGCTAGCTAGTCGGCTCGGGAGGGACGGTCTGCAGTGAAAACTTGATGTCATGACAAAAATTAAGTTTAGGAACAGGGATATTGTTGAGGTTAGGGCTAGGTTTAGGGTTATGTATATTTTCAGACAAACGAACTCATGGATCTATCCACAATTACAACAAACCGTCCCTCCCGAGCCGACTATCTAGCACTAACCTTTTGTATTCTGCTAACACAGTGCGCTGCCATGTTGTTTTCCCTAACTCATCGTCCAACTTTGCCAGTAGGAAATATGACGTTGGGGGCGTTCTAGTTGAAGTGAAAGCGTGAAATTTACGCTGTCGCTCTGTCATTGTTCATAAACAAAAATAAAATACAATCTTGAGCCTTTAATATATCTGTAATTGCATCAGCCGGTCCAGTTTATCTTAAGCTCAAATTATTTTCTCACAACAGTCATGGCTTTCAACAATCATACAGGCTAGATAAGTCTCTGCCCTCCACCCCTTTTGTCCATATTTAACAGGTCTTAAGTGATTCTGCTTTGTTTTGGCTTGTCTTTCTATGATCAGATAGTTGACAAAATGGTTCCCAAATACCAAATGACGATGCTCAAAGGGTACGCAGAGGTTAGGAGGTTGTTGCATAGCTTCAGTCAGCTGCAGGAATGACTTCTCCATGACTCTTGGGTATGTGATCCTGGCTGAGCCCTGGGATATCCTCTGTTTATGCTCTGGCAAAGTCTCCCAGATTAGGCGGCCTGGTATTCACCTGATTAAAATGACCTTCTTGTGTAAACTTAGCTGGAGAGAGCGGCACACATCGAGAAGGACCCCTGGGACCTCGACGGTTCTGTGAGTGTAATTAATGGACAAATAGACACGCACATGCTTTTAGAGTGGAGTGTTCATACCAGGGCGAGGGTCAGTCATGGAGATTATGGACTAAAGCCTGTGCAAGAAGCAATATTAGCAGGAGACGAGGTGGAACATTCACTTTGGGTTTTGATATTGGAGGTCGTTGTAATTCTGGGTAACCTGTGCCACTATTTTTGACAGTTGAACAAGTTAATTTAGCCTAAATACTAATGTGTACTGTTTGTGACAAATTGCTAATTTAAAATACAGCATGCCAATATGTCATCATTTTAATTTCATTTGAATATGTAGCATTTTGGATTTAATAATGTTACTTATAGCATATTGCACCTGATTTCTCGCTAGAAACGGTTTATGATTAGTGGTGCAAATCTGATGCAGAAATGAATTTATGCTGTGTCCATTTACCATTTTATTAGAGACAAAAATCTTAACTGCACCTGCTTTTTGCTATAGCCTGGTAAACCAGCCTGACTCCATGTCTGAGATGCATTGAATTGACAAACCAATCAGAGAAACACAGATGCAATGTAAATGCAGTAGGAAGAGCGGCGAAAACGTTCTTTTTAAAAAGGAAAAACCTTCAGACCAGCCAGTTGTTGTGGTTTTAAGGACAAGTTCAGCTCATTCAAAACAGAAGCTAAGGCTGCGCTAAAACATTTCTCTGTGACGGCCGCCATCTTGACTAGTTTGTTGACGAGCTGAAAATTAACCATCGCTAACTTCCGCCTCCCGTGCTGTGATTGGTCTGGTAGCGTTCTCACCAGAGTTTGAGGCAACCAACGGCACAATCCCAGACTGTCTTCCAATGTGTCTCATACATGGAGTCAGGCTGGTGACACCAGGCTAGCTTTATATTGCATTGTTATAAGTGATGCAATATCTGTGTCTCAAGAAGCCACTAATATATCGCAAAATGACTCAAGTCTTCCATCTGATTGAGATGTGGTTTTTGCGAACTCAGCCTAAAACAAAAAATACATGGAATTTATAAATGTGCAAAAAATCTGTTTTACTTATAATTTAGTTCCATTATAGCTTTGTTTTGGTTCTGATTATGATTTTTTTTAAAGATATGTTGGGTGAACACTAAACAATTTAAACTTACAATTTGTGTTTAAATTGAATGGGACATATGTTGAAATTCTGTAGTTAAAGGTGCTATACCTGATTTTTAACCTTTTTGTCAATATGTGACAAAATGTGTATTTTTACCGTCACGGTAGTCCTTTGGCGTCAAAATGTGACAAAAAACCCTTTTGTCACATATTGACTATTTGGGTTGACCATACACAACATCAACAAATCATAATACAATGAAGACTTCACGCATCAGGCTTATTTTTGCCGCAAGTTACTACTACAACATACTTTTATGGGACAAAAATAATGTTGCACTACAAAAAGAAAAAAAAAATCAGGTATAATGCCTTTAAGTAACAATATTGCATGTTTTTTTATTTATTTATATAATTTAGTAGTTTTTTAGCACATACTATCTAATATTATAGCTGCCTTGGGACTGCCTATAGACTGATAGAATCAAATTTGCCCCTCCGACCACCACCACTCACTCACCTACCACTGTCATACACAGGTGGATGAAGTGCACACCAGCACCATGCACTAGTGGGAGCCGGCATTCAAACCAGTTTACCTTTGGATCAACGTTCTCTAAACATTACCAGACCATACCCCTTACTCCGTCTCAATGCTCGGATTCCCATCCATCTAGCCCGAGCGGCCTGTATAAACTCATGCCACGACAAAAGCAGACTTTCAAGAGAAACGCAGACCCACCTGCCTCTCACATGCCTCTTATCTCCATAGTTATGTGTGTGTGAATACTCAGTTGTCAAAAGCAGGTGAGTGGATTAACCAGCAGACGCCCAAGGCCAGTGCAGCGTCGGCGTATGTTTGGTTTGCTCCATCAGTCACCCATCTCCTGCTCGTCTATGGCGTCTCAACTTACTCCTGTCCTCTTCTTGTGATGTTTTGTTATCTTAAAAATACTTCTATCCTGCCCAAGGACATGCCGCTTCCTCTTCTGGTTTTCCTATTGTCCTCCTTATGTCTTGTTTTATGTGCAGGGGTTAAGAAGTGTGGTGTTTGACCTAAAATGCCTCAGTCTTCGGTCTTATCTTCTGAGAGCCACACATACGTTTTAAGTTTTGCGTGTGGGGGGCATGCTGAACGTCTATCCCATGGTTGGTATATCACTCCTGGCAGCTGTCACAATGGTAGAAGGCAGTTCGCTCCTTTAGGGCAGAGAAGTCTTTAGCCCGTTCTTTCTTATCCACTCAGTGCCATAATGGAGTTTTATAGTTCAGGATTAGAACAAGAAAACCAATTATACTAACAGTAAAGGAATTTATATTGTTCATGTTTGAGACTGGCAGATAAAGGCTTGCTCATATGGCTGATATTTGGAAGCTGTGGTTCTTCACAGTTCACTGGTTTAGTCATTAAAATAAGCATGGTAATGATTATTTCAGTTCAACCGTAATAACATTTTGTGATCATTTATGGATTCAATTTGGTAAACTGTTTCAATTTGTATAGTGCTTTTCTACCTAAATTAGACTCTCAAAGCACTTTACATCAAGGAAGTGCTCACCCATTCACACCAGTGTTCATACAGATATTTGGAAGCTTGGATACTTCACATTTCTGTGGTTTTAGTCTCTTCGTTTTTTTTTTAACAGAGTATAGAGTACATGAACAGGAAAACTACATGATCATGGTGCACACTGGTCACATGTGTACTAGTAAAACTTCTTTGTTCAATATCTCAAAAACTTAAGTAAAATAAAGTGGTGAGATGCTAACATAACATTTTTTATTGTAATGTATGAACGTTAAGCTTGTTGAATGGTGGAAAAACTAATATTACACCAAGTGAACTCACTAATTACATCAGCTGAAGTATTGGTTATGCATTTGTAGCCACTTGAACATCGGTCTTAGTCTAGGGTGACCAGATTTTTCATATTTAAAACTGGGACAAAAATGGGAATTTGTGGGGGAAACCCAACAGTGACTTTTCCTCCAAAGTTTAACAATAAAGCTGTTTATTGTAAAAGTTTATTGTCAATTATACTGACCAATCAATTCTGAAGTGATAGACTTTTGGGCTTTTTAATTGGTTCAGTCGTGCACTCATGGCCAAAAGTCATTATGTTTCAAGTTTAAAAAACGCTGCTTCAGACATGGCACTGGTAAATAAACTGGGACACCTGAGACAGAGGTTGTGTGAAACTGGGACATTTGATGGTTGTAGAGAAATTCACAGGGACATGGGACAGAGGGGGACTGTTCCCGGGTAAAGTGGGACATCTGGTCACCCTATCGTAATCATTTAATCAATAAATATATTTTTGTGAAGCCCAATATCATAACAGTCGCCTCACACAGCTTTCCAATATATTGCAGACTTGAGGCTTGTGATCAAATTATGATTGGATAATATAAGGTGACTGCATATACAGTGAGGCCAATAAGTATTTGTGATTTTGCAAGTTCTCCCACGTAGAAATCATGGAGGGGTCTAAAATGTTAATTGTTGGTGCAATTCCCCTGTGAGAGACAGAATCTAAAAAAAAAATCGTCCAACTCTCTGCTCATGATTCTAATTTAGTAGCACCTGTTTGAGGTTCTTAGCTTTCATAAAGACACCTGTGCACCCCACAATCAGTCAAAAGTCTTTTTCCCTGCTGCAGTGTGTGCAAACCTGGTGAAGAGCTATCAGAACAGTTTGACCTCTGTAATTGTTAGGGCTTCTGCACCAAATATTAAAATTGTTTGACTCAAGTGATCAAATAATTATTTGACACAGCAATATACAAAAATATTGTTAATAAATCATACAATATGATTTCCAGATATATATTTTTTAGATTCCGTCTCTCACAGGGGAATTGCACCAACGATTGAAATTTTAGACCCCTCCATGATTTCTAAGTGGGAGAACTTGCAAAATCACAGGGGGATGAAATACTAATTGGCCTCACTGTACATCTTCCAGGTTGAATTTGAGTTTAAGCTTTACTCATCCCTAAGCTAATCGTAGTGGATATAAAAGGTCTGTACTGGTTACTTTGGCTATTTCTTACATTTTACATTTACATTTTGATACATATTTTAGCTCCAAAACAATTAATGTAATGGCAAATCTACAAATATCTAGATTATATTGTCCTCAACAGTGACTTCTACAGATGCTGTTTTTGAGACCTGACCATGACTGCGTGGTTATGCTCTGTTGCAGCTTAACCCTAACTTTTCTCTGACACAATGGGTGCATATTGCCCCGGCTCAAAGCGCATTGTCCGCGTTTCCGTATCGCATTAACAGGCCAATGATCAAAACCTCACAACGGGTAGCTCCCTGCAAAATTGACTCCAGATCAAGAGGTCCTGCAGGGCACCCCCAACCTTCAAAAGATATTAACACTACAGGCCTGAAAAAGCCATAGATTTCTAATATATTACACGCAATATTGAAAATTTACAATGTGATTTTTATTGGCAAAAGTGTCAAACATTTGCAATTAACGGACATTAAGTTGCTGCTGCCATAGTTGCCATAGCAGTTGGTTTGCTTGGTGGGATGCAGGGTTTCGGAGGACACTGGGAGGGGTGGGAATGTCAAGACAAAGGCTTCCAGTAGGGATGGAATGCCGGTGTCCCGCTGAGCTAATCCGCGCTGGAAGAAAGAAGAAAATGTGGAGCTGCGAGTGAGAGCGGGAGGACAGCGAAAAGATGGCAAGGCGAGGTCTCGAGGGTCCAAGCGAAAACGGACAAAAAGGGGGGGGAAAAAGTGCCCCCAAAGTCTCACCTGCTTTCTCTGCGCGGCTGGAGGGTGTTGTGGGCTGGTGATGCTGGTGGTCCGGCTGGTGTCTGTTGGGTTAGCGGGGCAGTGGGAGTTAATAAGACAGCTGTGCCGTTTGGAGAGGTGCTTTTCAGTGTTCTCTGTGGCCTCTATTCACTCCAAAGGGGGACAAGTAATGCCATTTTCACCCACAAGGACCATTTATATTGACACAACGGCCACCTCGACGCGCTTTGTTTGTAGATGTTGTAGTTTTGACCCCGTCTTCAGCGCTACGTGCGTATATTTTCAGGGCTTTTAGAATGAATGCCAGTGTAACAACTCCCAAGAATAGGATACCTTGTAATGGGTTACGTTCACGCACTAGAATTTAGTCCTTTCACCTGATCAAAATCAAGCAATGCGAATCTCGTTTTAAAAAAAGATATATTGTCACATTTGAACATCATTGAGAAAACAATTTGACTTAAGTTTGTGCTAAAAGAGAAGATAATGAACTTTGTGACAGTTTTTTGCGTCATGTAATTACAGAGGCATTGGCCATATACAAAGAAAAATCTGCATTTTGAAGTTACCATAGTTCCCACCATAGAATTTCTGCCTGCCCACAACCTATTGGCTCTTCAGAATGTTGTGATGTCATGTGAATGCAGCCTATTCTTGCCACATACAAAAAGAATGCATTATATCAAATGTTAGTCACAGTTTGCAAGAAAGTTTTTGAGGAACAGACATGGTGCTTGCTAACTATCACTACAAATGCATGCACTTGGGTTTCCGAAGTTGTGAGTTATTTGTGTCATTGAATGTGCTTTTTGGATTCTCTCCACAGATAAATGAATGATGAAGCCAGTCACTGTAGTAAAGTATGATGTGGTGATTTCATGGGATTTGTCATTTATGTGGTTGCTGCATCATTACTGGTCCTGGACCGTGCAGACCTTTCTGTGGAGTTTGCATGTTTCTCCTTGGGTCTGGATGGGTTGCTCTGGGTGCTTCGGTTTCCCCCATCCATCCATCCATCCATTTTCTTCCGCTTTATCCTGGGTCGGGTCGCGGAGGCAACAGTCCGAGCAGAGATGCCCAGACTTCCCGATCCGCGCACACCTCATGCAGCTCTTCCTGGGGGATCCCAAGGCGTTCCCAGGCCAGCTGAAAGACCTTGTCTTTCCAGCGTGTCCTGGGTCTTCCCCGGGGCCTCCTCCCAGTGGGACGTGCCTGGAACACCTCTCGAGGGAGGCGACCAGGTGGCATCCGAAACAGATGCCCGAGCCACCTCAGCTGGCTCCTTTCGACGTGGAGGAGTAGCGGCTCTGTACCGAGCTCCTCCCGGGTGACTGAGCTCCTCACCCTATCTCTAAGGGTGCGCCCAGCCACCCTGCGGAGGAAACTCATTTCGGCCGCTTGTGTCCGGGATCTTGTCCTTTTGGTCATGACCCAAAGCTCATGACCATAGGTGAGGGTAGGAACGTAGATCGACCGGTAAATCGAGAGTTTCGTCTTTCGACTCAACTCCCTCTTCACCACAACAGTCCGATACAGCGACCGCATCATTGCAGACGCTGCACCGATCCGTCTGTCAATCTCCCGCTCCATCCGTCCCTCACTTGTGAACAAGACCCCGAGATACTTGAACGGAGTGGAGGAGTTTCCCCCATCACCCCCATCACCCCCAAAAAACATGCACAATAGGTTAATCTTCCAGCCAGGTGATTTCTGGCCATTGGACTGGCTCAGGATCTGGAGATGGGTCCCCGGACAATAAAGTATACTTTGACCTTAACGTTCAAAGGAGGAGGTTTAGTGGCTACTTGAGATGCGTATATACAGCCCTAAAAATCTGAAAACTTAACTTGGCTCCTATGGTTTGCATTGACAGATCACAGGTACCACTTCCACGCTCAAATGTGATCGATGGTTGATTGACAAAGCCAAGAACCTCTTGATCCCTCATTTACCATATTTGATGGCTACTGCAACCTTGTTTGCAAGCTGAATTCTCTGTATTTGTGAGTTCACAAACAACACAATAATCTATATATATTTTTCACTCACCGTTCGCACCCAGCCAGCAGTGGCTTAGGCCAATTACGCTGCAGTATTGTGGTTTAGGGCAGGATATCTGGGGGGTTACGAACGCAAGAAGTGTCGTGCTGAAGCAAAATAAAATATGGCAACACAGGAGGATGGATGTGTAGCCATTGCTGTCAAATTTGTTTCGGTAGAATCCACGATTTTCAATCCTAGTTTACTTTTCATTTTTATGTTGAAAAGCAGTAAATTTCACATTTTTCCAATTTCTTAAGCTTTCTTCTAACTTGGAGATCTTGTTGAATATTCTACATTGAGACTTCCTTGTCAATGGCCTGAGTTACATCGACTGGGCCATGTGTTGCACCATTTAAAGTTACGCCTTATACGTTTTTAGTGATTTGATGCATGCATTTGTCGGACCGATGCTTTGTGCCTGAGGAAATGGCGACAGCGCATCTAAAGTTTGTGATTTAAAGCAGGTCCTCTGAGCCTTTGTGCAGATGTTGGCCGCAGCTGCATTAGCCGACCCCGGAGACGGTAAGCAGACCGCAGCATATGGGACTCAGAAGGCATGATAAAAGGCGCTATTATAAATGCCCTGACATGTTACAAGTCCATTTATGAAATACTGAAGTCACAGAAGAAAGGCAGAACGCCATCGCTTAATGTTACACTTTTGTCCATTCGTTTCAATTGAACACGCTCTTGGAAATATCAGCTCGGGTTTTGAAGGCAGTGACACGATGCATATGCCCTCAGTGCGGTGTTCTCATTGGCTGGATCCATGCCATTTCCTGTCCTGCTTCCTGCCCAGGCCCTCCTGGTTCGGTCCCGTCCCGCAAGAGGAGGCTTGAAGCAATTACATGGCACCCCGGGGAAATCACCTCCCTCCTGTGCGTGCTCTGCTCCGTTTTTCACAACACCGACGAGGCTTTGAAAGTGTTGACGGGGACATTAAATAACTAAGGTCTCTGTCACTGCTTCTGCAGAGGGAGCTTAGAGGGAGGAACGTATACGAAGTGCACTCTTGAATGGTTGAATGTTTGAGGTCTGACCTAATGGAGCGTCAAAAGTCATATTAAAAAGCAGTTTGATTAGATTATACAATTTGATTTTGCTAATATTTTGTAGGTTTTGCTGAATGGTGAATTGTGGAACTATTTATGCCAAAAACCTTGATACATTTGACCTATTCGTGATCCAGTGGCTACGTGAGTGGGTAGCGTGGCACCTCTACTTTCCATCACTATGACGCTCCAGGATTAATCAGCAGACAAAACAAAAAAATGGACCCTGGAGCATCATAAAAGCTGCTGTGATGAAGAATAAAGGTGCCATTTAGCCACCCATTGGTCACTAAAAGGTGAAATACATACAAATGAAGTTTTATTTTCACATGAAAAGTTCTACAATGCACCTTTTTAAAGACCTGTACCCATTTTTTTTTTCCATTTCAAAGCATGACAGATTGAACTAAGTAAGTTTAAAGTTGTCCAAACATATTACATCTTCATCAGGATAAATTTTAAAACATGTTTCAAAACTTTCAAGGAGGAAAGCAGAACTGTACTCGTATGGTAATGCCAACAACAGCAGCTAGCACATCTGGGTTTACGAAAGCTAAATATTGTTCGTAATGTGTGTGGCTATAGTGAAGCCTTGATGGATGTTTTTGCTGCTGGTGCTCTGTGATGGAGGGATGACACTTTGCCAAAGATCGAGAGGTAAGAAAAGTATTTCCTGGACACATAAGGCCTCAGCGGAGAGTAGCCATTGGGGGAAGATTCAGAGATTACTCATAACTAGGGATGTCAAGATTAACCGGTTTCACGATTACCGTGGTTCTAGAAGCTCACGGTACGTTAATCGTGAGCATTTTAGGTCCAAAGATAAATCGTTTCTCATGAGCCGTAGTGAACGTAGTGAATGTGTCCAAACGGAGCGCACTCAAAATGAAAGGCTCCAGAAATGGCATCCAGTGTTTAAATCCACCAAAAGTACATAAGTTAAATTATCCAATGAGCAGAGGGAAAGTCTTATCCATCTTTAGTGATAATTGCATAACATTGCCAAAGGAAGACTCTCAAAAGAACTAAAACGTCAATTAAATAAATATAAAAAATATAATTCCTTGTTTCTTTTTCTGTGAAAGTTTACACAGTACTTTTTGTAATATTTTGAGAAATTCTTTGTATTTTCTTCGTGAATAATGTTTTTTTCTCACAATAATCATATATAATAATCAAAAATGTAAAATCCTGACAGCTCCTGCTATGTTATTGATGAGGGAACAAAATTACAACATCCTTAAAATCTCTAAAAAAGTTGATTTTGCATAATGTATTTCATAATATAAACCCCAAATATTTTTGTTAATTATACGATCAGATGTTCCTCAACCTGAAGTATTGAGTGTGTGTTGCTGTTGTGTCTCAGGGCAGTTTACCCAAAACCTTCCAGTCAGTTTGTAGGCATATTGGTCTGATACTAAGAATCTGTTTATGGTACTACATGCAGGCTCTCGTGCTTATTCCATAGTACAGCATTACATAAAACATGTATATACGTTAAGTATGATTGATTCCAAACATAAATGTCCTATATTGACCCATTCATCACTAATGGTTTTGTGTTGACATTAACAGATAAACGCGGTGGAGAGGATGATTCATGGACAGTGGAGTGTTTGTTGTAGGGACCGGTCCGCCTGGATTTCCACTGTTGAGAGTACTTTTATGATGCACACTTTTCACCGCTCAGATCGTCCACACTAAACTGGGGTCAGCAAATCTCGGCTCTGCTTTTCCTCTAACTCTGGCCATGGTTTCTAGACTAACATTTGCTCTTTGGCTCAAGAAACGTGCTCAAATCCAGGAGGCCAAAAGATTTAAGACCCCCCTGGTGCATCACGTACTGTAAATGCTTAAATGTCTCAGTTATAGGTCACAGAACCTTCTGTTGCATTCATTGGTGCTTGTTTAAGGAGGCTTAAACTAAGATCGAGTGTTAGTTGGTAGTAACGAATGCAATTTGACGACTAAAACTGTATAGATTTCAAAGCTTATAGCGCGTGTTGGAGTTTTTGCCCAAAACAGAGCTTATATACAGAACAAATATGAGCAAAGCAAACTTACGTGCTACTCTTGGTTCCAGTTTGACTTTTTTCAGCGCATTTTATTTATTTCCTTCCTGGGAATACCCATGCTGCTCGCGCTCAAATCATTTCGAACTGCTTAACAGCCTGGAGACCAAGGCCGTAATCTTCGCAGGGATTTGGGGACCAATCACAGAACGGGGAAGGAGGATGGACAATCGTAAACCACACCTCTCCTTCGAGAAAATTAATGGGTGCTTCCCAGACAAAATATTCACTTATAGTCAATGCATCTGTGTAGGTTCTCAGTCGTACAAGAGTTGTCCATCGTAGGCAAAGATTCTTCAATCTTCATCTGTACTCTGTAGTTGAAGTATTGGATGTTTGTGGGTTCGTGGGTCTTAAGTCCCAGGCTACATTGACTAGGTTTTGTCTTAACCAGGACCAAACTAAAAAGGACTAAAGCAAGGACAGAATGACACGATGCTTACCCAGGACTAAACCAAGTCTAAACCCAAGGACTCAATCACCCATAAACCAAGAGAAAACTGGGTCTGACTCGGGCCTAAACAAAATTGAAATCATGATTTAAACTAAAGAAAATCGTGATGAGATTTTATGGCCAGATCGTCCAGACCTAAAACATACTGTATAATATAACACCAGTATAAAAAACAGTGGAAAAACTGAGGCCTGTGTTTAATTAGCGGAGCCAGTATGAGCTCCAGCAGGACAGGCCATTGTCCCGTTGTGTTCCCCGGCCTGGAGCTGCAGCCGCGGGGAGGACTCGTTAGAGAGACGGCGTCCCGTAGAGCGGCTGGACAAGGGTTATCAAAGGACAAAGGGGTCTTTTGGTGCGCTGACATGTGTCCAGGTCCTGTTCCTCCCGTGCATGTGAGTGAATGTGGAGTCGAGTGGGGTCAGGCTGACTTGGGGCTGTTGGTAGATAAGTAACTAATTGGCTCCAATAGGACTTTGCGTGTGTGAGAGCGAAAAGGATTTGTGGGCCGATGACGGGAGGGAATGCTGGAATCGAATTTTGTTTATGCCGATGAATAAACTACACGATCGACTAAACAGGCACAAATGTGAAAAAGAAACATCTGTGAAAGTGTGTGGAACTTCCCTGGTTTAGATGAAGGAAAAGGGCTTCTGTCTGAATAAACTGAGGGAGATGATGAGAATAGTGCATGTGAATATATTAGGGTAATTTTATCGATTTGTTAGTGATTCTCAGATGTGCACCACTGGTGGTACGTCAGGTTCAGGGTCATTTGTAGCCTGTGCAGAGAAAAAAGATGGACATATTTGGGCTTTATCCCTATAAATCCAGGTCTAACCCCATAAATCCAGGTCTAAACCAGGTCTAACCCTATAAATCCAGGTCTAAACCGGGTCTAACCCCATAAATCTAGGTCTAAACCAGGTCTAACCCTATAAATCTAGGGCTAAACCAGGTCTAACCCCATAAATCCAGGTCTAAACTAGGTCTAACCCTATGAATCCAGGTCTAAACTAGGACTAACCCTTTAAATCCAGGTCTAAACTAGGACTAACTCTATAAATCCAGGTCTAAACCAGGTCTAAACTAGGACTAACCCTATAAATCCAGATCTGTGTGTCTAAATTGAATGGACTATACTGAGTTGTAACCGGTTAGCCATGGCAAAAATATCATTATTGCACACTTGTATGGTGCTGCCCTACTGGACACGTGGGGGTATTATGGGGTGCCCAGGCTGGACACATGAACAACAGATTCCAGTATAAAGAAGTTATCTTATCTCCTCATCGTCCTCAGGTGAGCCGACCTCCTCTCAGAACTGCTCCAGTCAAGTCAGATTAGTTTATTAAAGCCAACATTCCTCATCCACAGAGCTCTTTCACCGTCGGCATCACTCTGCCAACACATACATGAGAACCTCACCCAGAATTACCGGGTCCATGTTGCTTTGAGTCATATTTTTGGTTTGTTATTCTCATTTGCATTCATCTAATTTACTCAAAACGGTGTATTTGGTTGGATTTGTATGTCTTTCATGCATCCCATTGAGTCTTATTTGGATCCTTGTTCATTTGGGATCAGGGTCCAGCCACTGTACTGTCGTCCCCGCCGCATTCCAGGAAGTGAGCCCACTGGCTAATCCCATTTGTTTTTAATTACATGAGTGCAATAAGTTTTAATTGACTTAAAGGCTGCATAAACACATTTTTTCCGGCGTGGAGAGTAGACTGAACCCGGCTGCTGTGCGCTGAGGAATGGAAGCGAAAACATTGGTGCATCTTGATCTTGGTTCTTAGATTCTTTCAGCGACAGTAGCAGAGGTTTTAATATCTAAACACAACAAACAAAGCACAACAGCTAGATTTATTTTTTCGAGACACTTTACCCCGTCCCAAAAGAGGAGAAAACTGGATTACTGCTGTGACTGGACGGTTTACATTTCAAAAGTTTTTCTTTCTATGCTCCTTTGCTGTGTGGATGATTGATAGTTTTGTAGTCGCATATTAAATGCCAAATCAACTGTTTGAACTTTAAGCCATGTAAGTAATGTTGTTGCCCCCTAGTCAAAAACACACCTGGAGTCATATTTCACTTAATTCTCGCAGGTTTTAGTAATCCTGTTTACTTTGGTTGTATCTTCCTGGTTGAAGGTGTCGCAGGGTGGGTTGTTCTTTCATGTAAAGCGGTTTCAGACAAGCTAGTTTAAAAATGAGCAGAAATAAGTAAATTTAATTATTCTATTCATAACTCTTACTGGAAAAGTACTAAGAACTTAAAATGTATATACAGTTGTGGCCAAAAGTGTACCCTTTTAAGTTTTTAGCCAGATTTTTAGTCTTAGGAGGCGTGGCTCAATAAAAACTTACCTGAAATACAGGAGTCTCTGTCAAAATTGGATTCTCTGGGGAAAAATTATGTTTTTTTCAAGATGCACAATATGTCAACTTTTGATCGGGGACATCTGGCTAGTTTCTAGTTGAAAAGCGTAAACAAACAAGTTTTTTGACAATAAATGGCTTCAATAGTGTCTCCAGCATCACTCAAATTACATAGGATCAGGATATCATTATTTTGTTATTGTTGATCACTACCAAGGGTGCAGGTTTGGTTTCAATATTCGTGGGGGCCAAACACAGAATACAACACAAAAAAAATCTTCATTGTTTTGAAATAAATGGAAAATTGTGCCTTGAATTCAGAGCTCTCTCTCCAGTGTCTTGATCCAACTCCAACTCTCTTAATATCTCTGCCAATATGACCAGTTAACACAAAACAAAAAGGGTTGATAAATGCTTTTTTGATCAGGACCATGAATAACTAGAACAATCGAATAATTAAAAAAAAAAAAGTATTGCTGTGCTGTCTTTGGAACAAAGTTGTAATTTAGTTTTATCGAACATTTCAACACCCGCAAATGTCAAATTCTAAACACAAGCCCCGACAAGGCTAACGTCACAATTAGCGTTATGCAAACACAAATTAACCTTGTCACTACATGCTCATTTGTATCACACACAATCCTAACATTTACACCAAAGTTAATTCCATTCTTACACTCCCATTTATTACACGCCATTGTTGTAAACACTGGGCTGTGTTAATTACAGTGTCATATTCAGCTATGCCTCATGCTGAGTGATGTTAATGGGATTGTATGTGATAATTGCTGTAAGCCCCGACTCTCTCACTGTATATTTTGTAATCTAAAGCCTTGGTCGGGCCTAGCTGTTTATTAAAAGCTGTGTGTGTCCGGCGCTGGCAGCTCTAGCCCAGGACCAGGGCACAGTGATGGATTTGGTATGTGATTAGTGGAGACGTGACGAGGTACACCCCTGCCCTGTCCCCACCGCATGTGAGGGAATCAAAGCGGGCCTGTCTCCAACATGGCAGCGACTTTAAAGGTGTTCTAGATGAAATTCATGTTTAATGAACTTGTGTTCTTCTCTGGACGGTGTGTGAGTCAGTTTGAACTCTGTGCTCCGTGATGACGTGCAGCAGAGTTGGCAAAAGTTGACCTTGTACACGTAGCAGTGATCATTTTGCAAATCGTCTGAAATGTGGTCTTCCCAGGGCCGGCCCGAGCATTCACGGGGCCCTGAGCGGAATTATTTCATGAGGCCCTTACAATTTCATAAATAAACAATGAGATTCCCCCACCGCTCATCCTTACTATGTTTGTAAGAGAACATAGACTACACTGCAAAAATAAATCGAGAAATTAGTCACATTTTCTTAAATTTTCTCATTAACTCATTAACACCTTTTAAATTAGGAAAAATTACACCCAAAATTAGATGAAAACAATATTAATTTACGTGAAATAAGAATGTTTTCTTAATTTATGTGTAAAAAATGTCCCCCACTGCCAAATTTCTTGAAATCATGCTCAAATCAAGGGTAAATACAGTATATATAATTATAAGACCGTTATTCTTTTTGCAGTGTACTAGTTACTTTGGGGAGATATTTGTCCCTTTCGGGAAAGTTATGAGGCACACAACCCCTGTAGTACAAATGTATGCACTATTGGGGGGCTCCTGGTGGTCTCGGGGCCCTAAGCAGCTGCATAGTCTGCTTATTAGGCTGGGCCAGACCTGGGTCATACTGTAAAGTGTATTGTTACTGAATTATCTTCTAATTGGGGTCGGGGGACATGCTGAAAAATTCATAGCATGCCTTTCTTTGAACCGAGATCACGATTCACCAGCTCTTATGACTTATTTGACAATTGTTAAATTACAATTACAGCAGTTATAGAAGGTTAGGTGAGAACTTTTGGACCCACGATACAGCGCCGTCACGACTCATAACATAAGCCGGAATGTGTCCAAACAGAGCAAATCTGATCCTCCTTCCGACGTCCAAGTAGAGGTGAAAGCTTCCTTTCCAGGATAATTGCATAGTGTTGCCAAAGGAAGAGTCCCAAAAGAACCATGTGCAGCGCTGTGTTTATGTCACAGTAAAAACGAAAGTGAAACTGTGCCAGCGCATGGGAATCAGCTGTTATTTAGATTTATTCATTTGTTTAGGTCTCTTTTGTAATTATCGTGATTCCTTGACAGAACAGATCAGAGATATATTATAACATATGTGTTATAAAACATTTACACCAATTAGAAATGCAGAAATGCCAAACCCATATTGTAAGTATGTCGATGATGCATTCTCAATAATATTATATAAGGTATAATATAATATAATATTATACCTTATCTTCTAGGACATACAGTACTTACAAAGCATTTAAGCTAGAAGTAACACATACATATCTGTAAATAAATTGCCATGGCACTTGAGCAACCTAGAATCAACCCTTACCGGCTCCTTGAAGGACCATTTAAAATTCTGGTGATTTTGAAGTTTACTTCTAAATCATATAAATGGTTTGTATTAGCTTAGACTTTTGGAAAATTGGCCTTTTTAATGACATGTTTTGGATACACACTAGGAGAGATTATTTCATAGCAAAACAGGCCAAGTGAGCTTATTTCTGCGCATAAATTCTTATAATTTCCCCTAAACTGGGCTTCATACTAAACATGAATTTGTGTTTCCCTCATAATGTGGATACTATGACCTCCATTTGGCGCCGTAGACAGTTTTTAATGATAGCTGAGGAATGGAGGTTGTGGCTTGGTTGAGCGTGCTGTATGTTTGCAGATGTTTGTTATATGTTGAACTTATAACAGAGGTTAAAGCCGCACTTGTTTTCCACAGAGTCACATGCAGGTTTTACTAGATGTCGCCCCAGGGTGCCCTCCACTAGCCATGTGGTGATAAGTAATAAGCTCTTTTGTGTAAGGCTGAAATGGGTCATAATGTCGTATGACTTATAATAGTGACACAAGTGGCCTGGAAGCTGCTTTGCTGGAAGTGGATTCAATTTAGGGACCACCTAGATTTGGATGAAACTCTTAAACTAAACGCTTTTAGTATTAAATACTCGGGCTGTTGTTTTGCAATACCCTATAGCCGCGATACCAAGTATTGATACTTGAACCTGCTCTGACTGCTTTTATGAATATCTCCGGAACTAAACGTCATAGAGACTTCACGCTTCATCTGTACTCTGTAGTTGAAGTGTAGGACGTTTCGATCTTTATCCAAAGATTTTCGTCAGCAAGTGATGACTTAACACGCTCATGGGTCTCTTATGATGAAACCAGTAGGAGAAGTTAACCTCTAAGTCCCACCTCTCTTGATACTTAGTTTTAAGGCCAACCTTTACTACCAAGAGAGGTGGAATTTAGAGATGAACTCCTCCTACTGGTTTCATCTTAAGACACCCATGTGCGTGTTAAATCATCATTCGCTGACGAGGATCTTTGGATAAAGATCGAAACGTCCTGCACTTCAACTATAAAGTACAGAGGAAGACTGAACAATCTTTGCCTACGATGGACAACTCCTGTACGACTGAGAACCTACACAGATAGAGACTTGGCGTTTTTGACATTGGAAAGACGAAAGTTGAGCCCACCTTCTAAGCCTCTGGGACGCAGTGCGAAGTTGCGTTGAAGATGCATCAACGGCCGGCTGCCATCTTGTGTTTACATAGCACATCGTGGGCAAATCTATGGTGGCCCAGTGGCCAAAATTGAACAAAGTATGGAGAAACATTGGTGCCAAAATGTTCAAAACAATTGCAAATACAGTATATGGAGAATAAATGCAGATGGGACATACACAGTCTTTATAGCCCTTTATGTTTATAGAAGTATATTTTAGTGTAAAAGTAATCAAAAAAGGGTCAGTCTATACAATAATCGGTCAGATGCAGCAAGTCAAAAGGCCAACTGGACCTTCTTTGCCAGTTTGCACACATTTCTTTGATTACAAAAATATCGATATCGAGGTATTGGGGAAAAAAATATTGAGACATTCATTTTTGTCAATGTCCCCCACCCCTACTTCTGTGTAATGGGTAACTAAGCAAAGAGAAAACAATACTGTACATCTAGTAGTATGTCAAAATAGAGTATAATACAATGTAAAAACTATCAGTGCAGCGAAAAGAAAACATTATACAGTAGATGTTTACAATGTGGTTGTTGGTAACGGTTGGCAATGGTTCTCCCACGCCACCTTCACGAATAACCACAAACTCTCCAACCAATATTGTTTTCTTTTCTCCTCTCTGTCATTGACTTGTGATGGATGCCGACTGCTGTCTTCACCTGGCGTTGGCACATACGTGGCGCCAGGGTTTGCATGATCCTACACGCACACAGCTGTACAGACCACAAATCCACATAAAGGAAATCCTGCCTGACATTCAATAACAAGTTGTTTTGTTCACTGTGGCCACCGTGCTGCTCGCATCACTGCAAAGTCACAAAGGACAAAACGGGAATAAAGGTTCCAGTTTTGCAACATGTGCCAAACTGTCTCTAATGGGAGGTTCAGTAGATTCGGACTGGTGTGATGGATGTGGGGGACAGGACAAAATAGTTATTGGAGCGCACTCATTTCGCACGCATAGTCAATGGCTAGGTTTACATGCATAATCTAGAAGTTATCCTTGAAAGCAATCACACATTTGTTAAAAGATAAATCTCAGTGTTCAGTCGATTAGTCTTGTAGTTTAGTCCGCTGCATGTGAAAGAACACTATTCTGTCCTCAGTTTTGTGCGTTCGAGTCCCGGCTCTGATCATTTGCTGAAAGTCTCTCCTCGCTCTTCATGAGTTGCCCTGTCCAATAAAACATACAGGTCAAAATAAAAGATAAAGTGCAGTTAAGGGCAATATATATTGAAAAAACTTGCGATAACGATACCTGGATAAACCCTTCCATTCAATTCAGACACATTTAATATCTTTTTCAGCAAATTGTGTAAGTAAGTAAACTTTATTTATATAGCACCTTTCACAGACAAAGGCCACAAAGTGCTTCACAACAGTTAAAATACATATACAAAAATATAAATATAAAAAGACAGAATAAGAAGGCCAAGACAACATAAAATCAAAAACAGCCCAAAAGGAAACTAAGCAAAAGCTTGGGCAAAAAGAAAAGTCTTAAGATCGCTTTTAAAAGTCTCAAAAGAATCAATGGATCGCAGAGAAGAGCGGAAGATCATTCCAAAGCCTGGGAGCAACAGCCTGGAAGGATCGGTCTCCTCTGGTCCGAAAACGAGTGCGTGGAACCATAAGCAGATTCTGGTCCACAGACCTCAGAGCCCTCACAGGGGTGTAAGTGGATCAGTGTCAAAAGAAGACTCCAAAAACACAAAATCAGAACCAAACTATGGCCAAAAAATGTACTAAGTTAGGAAAGTTATAACTAAAACTGAACTTCTGCACATGTATAAGTTCCATGTATGTTTTGTTTCAGAGAGTGTTGGCAAAAAACTTAAAAATCCCAGTCAATTTGTGATATTTAGTGGCTTTTTGCGATGCGGATATTCGTCGGCCTGGGAACCATCTAGCCCAGCCGTCCATGGGGGTTGGATCCCTTCCCCAATGTGGTTCTCCTCGAGGTTTCTCCATTTTGTCCCACGTGGTTTTCTTTCGAAGTTTCGAAAGAAACTTTGAGGGGGGGGGGGG